>QUWT01000676.1:0-225351 GCA_004329165.1 Spatholobus suberectus | reverse complement strand
TAAATAAAAAATCAGTCTCTAAATCAAGACATTAGTGATGGGAAAATTGGCTTAAATTACATTAAAAACTTTTTCACTAATGACTGAAAAAATTGTCTTTAATTACACTTTAATTAGAAGTCCGATTTAGAAACTAATGTTTTTCAATCTTTAAATTAGTCTCTAAAGTGATCTCTATAATTTGAATATTTTCACCTCTAAATTAATCTCTAATTAGTGAATTTCTAATATGTCAAGTTAAAAATTTTGATATCTTTCATAACACTACATATAAGACAATTGATAAATTCATAATCTAGTTTTTCAATTCTATGCCAAAGTAATAAATCTAAAAGATCTGAATAATTTTATTGAAACAGAAACTATAAAACATAAATAATGGGATAGAAAATACATAAAGGATAGCACTTTAATTAAAAATGGATGGCTTCTAGTTGATCAACATTAAAAATGAAATAGAATAAGAGAAAGAAAAAATCTTTGTATAGATTAAGTGAATATTTTTTAGAACTATATCATCAATAGTGTGCCTCCTAAACATTAAATGTATTGGATAACATCAATATTTAAACATATAACTTTGGAAATTTTAAAATATTATTTTTATTATATATATAAAACGTATTAGTGTAAAATATTTTTATACAAATATGTAAAAGAAATTCATTGATCAATAGTAAATAAACGAATAAGTAATATGATAAAATAATCAAACCTTATTTAATATCTATTAAAGATATTTTATATGTCTAATAGTGCATATAAATTAATTCTATCAAAAAATAGTGTATATAAATTAAACTTTAATTAATTTTCAACTCTTAATAATTTAATTGATAAATAGTTAAGTTCCTAATAAGCATGCTCTTGAGTTTATATTTTACGAATGAAAAATATTAGAAAAAATTATCTTCTTAATTAAGTTGAATAGCCTATAGGAAAATCATACAAGCATAATTAGCTCTGAGAACATGAGAAATAACATCTAAAATTACATCAAAAAATCCTATTAGGACCTATACCATATCATACCCATGCTTTGCCAAGCATCTGCAACTTGGTTTGCCTCTATAAACATGAACCCAAGCAATATTGCCATTATTTGGTAACATTATGAATAGAAGTCACCAAGTTATAACAAAGGTGAAGCAAACCACATCCTTTAGCATAGGTTAATTGCATTAGCAGAATCAAAATAAACTGCTACATTACGAAAACCCCTACTCCATGCTAACCTCAAACCATACAAGATTCCCCAAAGCTTAGGTTCTAAAATAGAGCAAAGGCCAAGCTTAACTGCAAAGCCACAAATGAAAGCCCAGGGCACGGATCCTTTCCAACTGACAAAAAATTAGAGAGTGTCTAGTTTTTAATCTTTACCATTCACGCATGATTTTTTTTTTTTTTTCTATATTAAATTTATTAAATATTAAAATTAATCAAAGGCTAAGATTGCATCCAATTTTCACATAATTGGAGAGGATCTTTTTCCCCAGCAGTTATCTCGGATCACACCATCACATGAAGCATTATTACCCTCATTCCTAATGAACCCATCAATATTTAAGGCCATTGCGCCAGGCCAAGGAGGATTCCACCGAATAGATATCTCGTTATTCCTCTTAGTAGCAGACACTGAACCGCACATAAAGTATCCATACTGACCTTTATAGCTTCGACCAGATTGGTAGACTTGTTGATAACATCCTCCTTATTCCACCTAAAATCCTTAAAGATAATATTATTCTTTCTCCATCAAATTGAATGCAAGAGAGCACAAAAAAGGAGACGCCATTCCATGCCCTACACAATAATCTTTGCTTTCTGATTAGTCCTAAACCAAGCATTCAATGAACTGCCTTTGAAGACTAAATCATCCACAAAAAGAGCCCATTCTCCCACACTTGCCTCACCTCTGCACATGGTTCTAAATTGCAGTTGTGGTCGCAATTCACTAGTTACGGGTTTTGCAGCTACTGCGATGCAGATTATAGCTGTTGTAGCGTGAAATTATTATATGATGCAGATTATATGTTGTAGCGTGAAATTATTATATTTTCCACTGACATAAAAAAAATCTATAATTGTTAATATATCTTTTATTTATAAGGTTATATAGATTTTCATTCATTTTTAAATTTTCTATCATTTTAATGAATAATTTATAATAGATTTATAATAAAATAAAGGTACATAAATCATGTGATTGTGAGAAAGAGATAATGAAAGAGTGAAAGGCAAAGGTGAGTCCTTTTTCAGATCTGAATGAGATTGAATGAGTGTTTGGAGTCCAAAAAATTTTCACCTTTATAAAAATTTAAGTGGAACGGAGCCCGTCGTGCTTGCTGAGATGTGTTGCAGGAATAACGGTGTTTTGTTGCGTTGTGTTATGCCGTTACCTTGTGATTGCAAATCACTTGGCATTGCATTGAGATGCAGTTGCAGGCACGACCACAACTACAATATTGCGCCGCATTGCATGTTGGACCGCAATTTAAAACCTTGCCTCTACACAATCACGAAACGCATGAAGCAATCCTCTTCTTCGCATCCACAACTACACACATGACATTCGATAAACCCAGATTCGTCCTGCGAACATTTGTCAGGAAAACCCCAAAACTAGTTTTCCAAAGAAATCCACAAAATACATTATGATCTCGTGCCAGACCAAACATTCCTGATGTACTTTGGATAGCATCATCCGCAGATCTCAAGGTGAATAAACCATCATTGCTTTTACTCCAAGCAATCCTATCCTACACCCTTTGCTCAACACCCAGAACCAATTGTAAAATGTTGTTTGTTACAAATTCTGAAATCAGACTTCTTATTAAGTCCAAATTCTGAAAACCCTCTGGCATGATAAAATCAACCACCTTTCTAGCCAACTACAAAATACTATTGTCCCTTGAGATCACATTGATAATTAGCCCATGGCCAGGCACCCAACTATCATACAGAAAAGTAATAGATCTCCCATCTCCTACTCTTCCACATACAATTCTAATAAAACCTACCCAAGAGGCACATAGACCCCGCTAAAAATTACTACCAAGTTTATCTTTGTTAATAACAAAAGACTATACTCCTCACACCTATACTTCGTTCTAATGAATTTTGACGATAGCTATCTTTGGAATTACACAACTTTAATTTGCTCTCATCATATAGGCAAGATTCACATCCTTAGTTCTCCTCAATCCCAACCCTCAAAGTGCTTTGGCAAACAAACAACATCCCAAGAAGCAAGGTGAACTTTCTTTCGTTGATTAGTATCCCCCCAAATAAAACTTCTACAAGCTTTGTCAATATCATCACAAATCGATCTAGGAAGGAAAGTGGATTGCGTCACATAAGACGGGAGAGCTTGCAATACAAACTTTGCCAAAGGGACTCTTCCTAAAAAAAAAGCATTTTGGCTTTCCAATTACTCAATCGCTGGCTCACCTTATCCAAAATAAATTGATAAGTTACTTTAAAGCTTTTTTATGAAGAAGAGGAACTCCAAGGTACTTCCCCAAATCCTTTGTCCAAGCAATTCCAAGGCACATTGATTTGAAGCTTAGAGTGCACCCAATCTTCTTTGAAAAGAAGACTTTGAACTTCTCCAAACTAACCTTTTTGTCCTTAACTCCTGCAAAACAAATTAAGGATATTTTGGATAATCTAGACCTAATCCATGTTTGCCACAAATAGAATGAGGTCATCAACAAAAGTTGAATGAGAAATGGCAAGACCTCTCCTGCTTAGAGTAAGGCTTCCATATAAACTAACTAACAGTAAGAGAAATCATCTGAAACATTCTTTCAATGCACATAACAAACAATAAAGGGATAGTTGATCTCCTTGCCAAATCCCTCTAGAAGGCTTGAAAGGATCCAACGCCTCCCCATTCCATAACATGCACATCGACAAGGTAGAAATGCAATGCCAAATTAAATTAACCAATTCACTCGAGCACCCAAAGTCAATCAAAGTATCCTTGATGACCATTTCAACCTATCATAAGCTTTTTCAAGGTCTATCTTAATGGCCATCCATCCCATAGGTGCCTTCTTCCTCCTCATAGAATGGAACACTCCTATGCTACACATTATCCTCGCTTGTTTAGCAAGAACAAAGCTAGCTTGAGAAGAGCCAACCAAATTACCCATCAATGGCCTAAGCCTTTGAGAGATGATTTTAGTAATAGTCTTATATTTACATTGCAAAGGCTTGTAGGTCTAAAATCCTTTAAAAGTTAAGCATCCTCTTTCTTCGAAATCAGGGTGATAAGAGTATCATTAATTGCTCAATATTACTAGGATGATCAAAAATATCTTTTACCAAGTCATAGAACTCTCTACCAACCACTTTCACTGACTCTGATAAAAAAGAGCTTGGAATCCATCTGACCCAAGGGCTTTAAGACTCCCCATCTACTAGATAGTATGAAAAATCTCGACATCAATCACCCTTTTTCCAAATTCTTCCTACACTCCTCATCTAAAACAGGAAATGCATTAGAAAGCTCAAATTGGACATAAGCCTCATCATCCATATAGAGGGATTTATAAAAATTAGTAACCATGCTTTCCAGCTCTTGTGGCTCTCTAACCCAACTACCACCCTCGCCCTTTAACATCTCAACCTTATTTTTCCTCCTCCTAATAGTTGTTACCCCATGAAAATATCTAGTCAATATATGAATATAACTCTTTGGAATTGAGGAATTTTATCACTTTAGAGAAATTTGATTAAAAATAAATGATAGAAACGTAATAATTAAATATATATACATCCATAATAAGTTGTGCTGTATAAATTGCATTCATTAATTTGTCAATAAATGATTATAGCTACTTTACTTTTTAAAATGAGTGCTGAAATCAAAGATAAAACCATTTCCATTTAAATAAGTTTTTGAACTTAAAAAGTATCACAATTTTTTTTTATTTTAGCTTTATAAAAAATTATTTGTTTTTAGTCTCTACATTTAATAACAATAATAATTTTAATTTCTATTAATTTATAAGGAATAAAAAAAATTGTAATATTTTTACGTACCAAAAGCTTATTGAAATCAAACTGTTTACTACAATATGCGTGTGGGCTCCAACGAATGAGTTAGTCACCTCACTCATCACGGATAAGTTCCACCACTAATTCCTTCCAAGAATTCAACGTACATGAACATAAACTTTAATGGCACCCAAAGTTAATAAGCTTTTTTTATTCTTTTCAGTTCATGTTGAGGAAAAGGCTTTTGGCAAACTTTGCTATTTCATAGCAAACGTTTTTTGCAACTTTATAATTAGTGGGGAACACTTAGCTGAATTAATAGCTTCATTATATATAACTTGATTGAAGCAAAGGTATTATTATTCGAGTTCGAGGCATAAAAGCGAATATATTATTCAGGTTTAATCAAGAACACTAACACTAAGAACTCCACTGAAGTTGGCATAATAGCAGCTAGTGGCTTGGCTTGACCTTTCGAAGTAAAGTTTCTTTAATTATTTTTCACATTTTCAATTTTCTTAAAACCACTATAGTGTCCAAATGAATTGAACACGTTGCTTTTCCTTGGTTCCACTTTGTGGAATGTGAAACTTAAAAATGAATCAGGCAAAAGGGGGGGCGGCAAGACAAGAAAAGTAGGACCTGTCTTTTGTCTACAATCCACTTCAGAAAACAACACGGAGCTTTTAAAGGATAATAAATAAAAAAGGGTGCTAGCCGTCACAAAAGCCTCAGCGTTTGACCCTATCCCTATCTTTTTAAATATAGACCACATGTATCTTATATTGAAGGTAATATTAGAGGTAATTTTGTTTCAATTAGGTAGGATTATTATAATTGATAAAAAATTTCTTCTGAGTATTTAACATAGCTACATACTTAAAACTTGAACTCGATACTATTAATTAAACTAAAACAACCTCACGTGTTTGGTGGTGACTCAATCTCTATCTGTTTCTAATTTAGTAATGTCCAGAAATCACTTTTAAAAAAAAAAATTAATCATCATGTAAGAACTAATCCACTCTCTAATATGCAAAAGAAATAGATATTTTGTGTTACATGATGAAATATTTACACAATTTAAATTATTTGAAACGATCACCATTTCATCACTTTAAGTAGGTTTTTATGCCAAAAGTTTTAAATATTATTTCAACTTGATAGAAGATACTTCAATATAATATACTAATAGGGATAATTAAAGGCAGTTTAATGCTCTAAATTACGATTAGTTTTAAACAAAGAGTAAGAATATTTTGTAGGAAAAAATGCTTTATATATATTTAAGCATTATCAGAATCATCTTCATTAGCGTTATATAATTTTTAAATTAAATCATTTCATCACTTTATGGTCGTTGGGGATTTCTCAATTACTCTAAATCTTGGTAAAATTTAACCTCCAATAAAACTTGGTCACATATAAGCCTTTTTTAGATGGTTAATATGCCGTTTTTGCCTTTGTTTTTGCGCTTTTTTATTTTACTCTTTCAAAAGTCAAAAATAACCAGGCTAGTATAATGTTCTAGTTGTCCTTTTTAGTCTTTGTATTTGATATGGGCACACGAGACAATTGTTTGGTTTGGGGGGATTTCTTAGATTTTGAACCCATGACTTGCAGATTATAATCGAATAATTTTACTGTTCTACCAAAACTCAATGAAATTTAACAAAACTTTATTTTAGTCCTCCATAAATCTTCCTTAATTTATATAATAATATAATACTATGTACCCTTTTTAATAATAGAGACCTCCCTAATTTCCTATGCAGTTGTATGAATAGGCGAAAGTTAAAAGTAATATAAAGGTTTAAATTAACACTTTTATTTGCAAATATAGTAATTTTTATTTTTAGTTATAATATTTAAACCTTCCATTCTTTTATTCTTTCATTATAAAATGTTTTTGTCATCCTCGGACTTGTGACACATATAATCGTCACTTTATAAAATACTTATGTGATAGCGCTAGGTGAATTCACGTGAATATTTCTGTAACAGAGTAACGATAAGAATTAAAACAGAAGATTTAGACATTACATGATCATAAATTAAAAAAATAAAATTACAGACACTAAAAACAAAAATTAGTATATTAACAGAAACCAAAAGTACTTAAGACTATAGAAAAAAAAAAGGAGTCAAATGTAATTTTGGCAAATTTTAAAGAATGCGACTCTAAAATGTGTAATTTACCCTATTAATATAAAGTCACTTGACATTTCGCACTGTAGAAGATAAATGGGAGAACAGCTGTCTTAGGAATTGCCCTGTTTAACCCACTTTAAAAAGGCCAGCCCCATGATATTGACCCATTTTAACGGCTAGAATTGTTCTAATAAGGTGCAGCTAGGTGGGGAGAATGAGGAATGTCTCGCACCATGGGAAAGGATTTTCATCCGTCAAATATACTAATTTAAAAATGAATGGTTAGAATTTTCTTTTTTTGTTTTTGTTTTTCTCTTTTTTTTTCCTCTTTTTCCCAAATTGTCCCTGAACCCACCTCTTCACCATTGCCGCCGTGCACATCACCTACGCAAAGCAAGCGTTCCAGGATCTAGTTCGCGGCCACACTGGCAACGAAATCCGGCATCGTCTCTCCACCTCAAATGAACCTAAGCGTCTTCATCAACGAGGCAAGGGCGCACCTTCGCAATCTCGCGTTGTCTTGCGTTTTGAAGGTTTGAGGCAGCGAGAAAGAGTGGGTCTGAATGTGGCTGGGATTTTTTTTGTTTTGTAGGTTTAGCTTGGTGGAGGAAGGCTTGGAAGGGAGGATGGTTGTGGTGGTGGTGGGGTCGTTGGCGAAGACGTCTTCGGTGTTCGGCGACGACGGAAGGGGTGATAGAGAAAGGGGTTTGAATGTGACTAGGTTTTTTTGTCTTGCAGGTTTCGGCTTGGTGGAGGAAGAAGGCTTGGAAGGGAGGATGGTTGTGGTGGTGGTGGTGTCGTTGGCGAAGATGTCTTCGGTGTTCGGCGATGGCGGAAGGGGTGATAGAGAAAGGGGTTTGAATGTGACTAGGTTTTTTTGTCTTGCAGGTTTCGACTTGGTGGAGGAAGAAGGCTTGGAAGGGAGGATATGGTTGTAGTGGTGGTGGTGTCGTCGACAGTGGTGACTTTGGTGTTCGGCAGTGGCAGAAATGGTGACACAGAAAGGAGTTTGAATGTGGCTGGGTTTTTTTTTTGCATTGCAGGTTTCGGCTTGGCGGAGGAAGAAGTCTTAGAAGGGAGGATGGTTGGGGTAGCGGTGGTGTCGTCGGCGGCAGCGACAGAAGGGGTGAGTGAGAAAGGGGGTAGCTAGGTCAAGGATAAAATGGGAAAAATTGAGAAAAAAAAGAAAAAAGAAAAAGAAAAATCTTAACCGTATATTTTAAAGCTGTTATATCCAAGGCTGAAAAATATCTTTTCCCACAGTGGGAGACATTCCTCAGTCTCCCCCTCTAGCCTGCGTCCCTAATACATTGATAAAAGTAAAATGCTTCATTGCTACACGTATATATAGATATATTTATTATAAGTAAATTACATTGATACTTCCTGATATTTTTTGAGATTGCACAAACTCTCCCTGTTTTTTTAAAATTTACAACAATCACTCTTATAGAGGTACGCAGTGTAATATTTTTCAAACAATCAGGATAGTTAATGTAATATATAAAGAGTGTTAGTATAATGTTTTTCAAACAATTAGGAAAGTTAATGTAGGGGCAAAAAAGGAAGAATATCGGGTGAAATTTGACAAAACTTTAGGGGTACCACTATAATTTACTTTTTGTTATTTAATGGTTTTCGTATAGATATTTTTTTTATTTAATGGTTTGTTATATATGATTTTCCATTAAGATACGCAACCATTGAATATCGAAGCGAGCCCTGATGTTGATGTTATTTTCAGTTTCCAACGACATATTGTGGAAAGAGATTGAAGCTTCTAGCAGCCTGGCCGAATTTTCCCTCTTTCTTTGTCTTTTTGTCGTGCTGTGTATTTTTAAGGGCTAGTATAGTTATTAAATTTTTAGATAATTTTTAATTAAGTTTTTATAATATAAAAATTTATAATTAAGTCTTTAATTTTTAATATTTTTAATTAGATTTATGGAGTTAATTTTTGTCTAATTGTCATTTGTTTCAGGGATCAAATTAAAAAAAATTAAAATATTAAGAATTTAATTAAAAAATAGTACTAGAATCTAATTAAAATTACTTAAAAGTTTAAAAACTTATTCAATAGTTTAATCTTTAATTTACTAATATTATGTTAGTCCAATAAGGTCTTGGGTTTGGGTCTTGTAATTAAAAAAAAGGTGGTTTGGAGAAAATATCTCAGTAAAGTGATTAGCCAAATTCTCTGGCAGAGATTAGTTATCGACAAACTAGTAAATACTTTGCACCTATTTTTAATTCTTCGATTTTAGTCCCGCAAATTTTTAAAATGTGCAATTTTGGTCCAACCATTAAATGTTTTTCTGTTGACAGTTAATGCCTCAACATTAACTATGTATGACATTAGACTGAATACGTGATAGATAATATTTAACAGACTAGTGTTATGTCATAGCCAATGTTAAGACATTTTGAGGAACTAAAATTGCAGAATTAAAAATAGGGGGATCTAAAATTCAAAATTTTTAAAAATTGGAGGACTAAATTGCGGAATTAAAAATAGGTACACTAAAATCGTAGATTGAGAATTATAAGAGGACCAAAAATACAATTTAGTCACATGATAATAATGCGACAACATTTGAATATTGAAATATGCACTTTGCCCCTTTCTATAATTTTTCCTTTTTCTAAAATAAAACAAAGGGAAAATCAAGACAAAAAATTAAAAATAAGGTTAAACTGTTGAGTAGGTCCCTGAACTTTTAGATAATTTTTAATTAAGTCCCTATACTATTTTTTTTAATTGAGTCCTTACCAAAGAATATTCCGTTCAAGTTAACAGAATATTCACAGCAATTTAACGCCAAAGACCAATTAAAAAAAGTTAAAAGATTAAGGATTCCATTAAAAAAATTTATAGTATAGGAACCTAATTAAAAATTACCTAAATGTTCAGGGACCTATTGATGTATTATCTCTATTTTTAAATAGAGTAAATTATATTGATACTTTTTTAAGTTTCGTCAAATTTCATTTCATGCTTTTTTTTTTAATTCTTACACCAACCTCTCTTACTTGTTTGATAAACATTACACTGACACTCCTTATATATTACATTAACTCCCTTAATTATTTAAAAAATATTACACCGCGTACTTCTATGAGGGAGGTTATTGTAAACATTAAAAAAATCAAGAAATTAGGTGCAATTTTAAAAAATCTCAAGAGGTTTCAATGTAATTTACTCTTTCAAATATTATCTTGTATTAATTGTACACACTATAAGTTTACTGAATGTTCTGGGTGTCGGCTAGGCTAACCCCTTCCTTTTACTAGATAATAACATTGTATGATACATACATAGCCTTCAATTTAGCAAGTTGCAGCATGACAGCCTCCAAAGAAACAGCAACGAACCTTCTCACCTTCATGTGCCACCAACATTCACTATAATAATGGGAAAGCAATGTGTATCTAACAACTTGGAGTTTAGTGATAAAGGTGCTCTGAGATGAGGATTGAGATGCTGTACCATATTTCTCGTATTGAAGAATACAAAAATGTACAGAATACTAATCCATCAGTTTTATCAATATTAAGTCAAGAAGAGATGTTGATTTGTTTATAGCTCAAGCAATGCCGACTGTAATTTTTTGAAAAAAACCAGGAATAGTAATGTCATACGGAGACTCTTAAAAAAGAAAGTTACATGATTAGATACAATAACATTAAAGACAATCTCGCGCCCCCGTTTTTTGTGAACCAGTATATTTTCAAGCCAGGAGTCAAGCACTAATCTTTTAAGGTATTCAGTATCAGCCCTCGGCATAGTTTGGAAGTACAATGGTTCAAGACCCATGGCTAGAAGGGACCCAAAAATTAAAAAATGTATATAATTGTGTAGTAAAAACAAATTATATTGTTTTATATTATTTTCATAAATAGATTGAAACTATTGTCTCATTTTATTCAAATTAACATATGACATGTTATTAAGTATCACTCTTTTTTGGTTTTTTTTTTTTTTTTGATGTGTTGTAATCATAAATCCATGTTAAATGCATTTTCAAGTAACTGTGACATATCAACAGGTAATGAATCTATGATAATAGACTTAAAGTGTTTGATTTTTTAACAAGATAAGAAATACAGACCAAAACTCAAATTATAAAGGAATTAAAACTAAAATTTAGTATATTAATAAAGAACAAAAAAATATATAAGTTTTAATATGAAATGATAATATTTTGTTAATAATAGACTATAGGGATAGAGCTAGATTATTTTCTTTGAGGGAAGCAAGTATAAAAATTAAATTATAATTTTAAAATTAATATATTAAATTTAACCAAGAACTAAATTATTCATAATAATTAACCACATATCAAGAAAACCAAAATTATATAAATTAAACAAAAAATACAAGACTGCAGTACTATAGTAGGAGAAAGGAGATTTAGTTTTTAAAATTTATGGGAGCAATTCTAATAATAGAAAATATTTATTATATTTAGATATCATGTTTAAAGTTTAAAAAGAATAATTGACCCTCAAATTTTGTTAAAGCAAAATTTAATTTTTAACTTGAGAATAATAAGAATAATACATTCTTTGCTTCAAACAATTAATGAAATAATATTCCTTTAATTTCTCTTTTAGTAAGAAACATTTAGGAAAAAAATAGAGGCCTTAATTAAAAATTATTGGAAATTATGGTTGTATACATTTTTGAAAGTGTATCCATCTTCAGTTGTAAGAGGAATTGAAAGAGGAGAGAAAGAAAATGTGAGATGTAATAAGAAAAGAAGGGAGAAATAGAAAAAAAATAGAGAAATTATAAGAAATAAAGTTGTACAAAATCATTATTAAGAATATATATATATATATATATATAGGAAAGGGATCAAATGACACTGGTATAACTTATACCAACTATTACACCATCAATAACTTGATATAGAATGTGATTTTTATTGATCCAATTGTTGAATTATAATTTCATATTATCAAGATTGTTTGTATCAAAGTTTGTCAAAATTGAATAACAATAACAAGGAAATTGAATGACTCATGTTTTACTATATATTGAAAAGTATATATTACGTCTATTTTGATCTATATGAATAAGATATCAAATAATTTTGGATCAATATAAAATTTTGTTCTTATGATCTATGTTAAATAAACTTTCAATCCAACGGTGGGTTTGAGATAAAATAATCCAATTTATAGTTATTGAATAGTGTAATAGTTGATGTAAATTACACTAGTATCATTTGATCCCTCCTCAAATATATATATATATATATATATATATATATATATATATATAGAGAGAGAGAGAGAGAGAGAGAGGAGAGAGAGAGAGAGAGAGAGAGAGAGAGAGAGAGAAATAGATAGATAGATAGATAGATAAGTAGGTAGGTAGGTAGGTAGGTAGATAAATATTTATGTGCATGTAATTCTTTTGGGGGCCATAAATTGAGTAAATTAAATGAAAAATATGATACATCTTTTTGAGATTTATTAAAACTATATTATTCATTTAATGTAATAAAACTTATCATTTTTAATAAAATTACATGTTTATTTTTTATGCAATATATATTTACATTTTGAATATTTGTATATATGGGGGCCTTATTTAATATTCCTTCTCGGGCCTATAAAATGTTAGGACTGACCTTGAAGGTACTGAAGTCTATTTAAGGAGCTGACCTCTCCCAATAAATATTTTTTATATACACAGACTTGAGGATCAAACTCCTGATTATATATTTAAGAAATAAAGTTATCTGTCAACCATATCATACCATATTGATTTTTTTATGTGTCTTCCTATCATCTATTTGTTTTAACATTCATTTTTACCCTTCCTTGAATTATCTAATTATAGCTCCATCTTCTCCTTCCTCCTTTTCCGCTGAGATACACTATCCTGAATCTCTCTTAAAGTATCATTTGTTTGCTGACTTTGGCCTTATATTTGGGATTTGTTATTAGCTAGGTTATATGAAAATAACAATTATGTAAATTCGGAGAAAAAAAAATATTTAGTCCTTTATTAAGTAGACTGGATTTATTTCAGGTGGATGGACTATACCATGCATGTGACCATGTATGTACGTTAGAGCTTTCAAATGTCTTCCTAACCATGAGAAGCATCTAGCGTGAACACTAGCTACCTCAACATAAATGAAAATATATAATTTCTCAGCCTGAAATTATTTTATTGGAGTGTGTCCCATAATTTGTTTTAGTTAACAAATTATCTTAGCTTCTATCTCGCTTTGTTGGCAACTTGTCCTCAATCGCCCTGCCTACAATCTATTTACTATAACATAAAAGAATGTCCTCAACTGACACGTGGCATGTTCTGATTATCTTGCTTTCCTGATCAAATTAAATATTGAATACAAAATTTACCTAAAATATTATATATTTTTTTGTCATTATTCTGCACTTAACAAAGGTGCGGGTAGCAAATACGGATATAGGTATATAGGTACTTAGCGGATACGGAGGTGAAAATTAAAGTTGTTACACGCGCGAGTATTAGGTCGGATATAAGTATTTTTTTTTAAAACGCAAGTATGAAAATAAGTACTATAATAACTTATAGGGGTGTTCACAAACCGATCAAATCCAATGAAAACCGAAAAAATCGATCCAAAAAACCGAAAACTGAAAGAATCAAAAATTGAAAAAATTGAAAATTTTTATTGGATTGGATCGGATTTCGGATTTGATTTTGAAAACTGATCCAATCCAATCCAAACCAAACTTATACATGCATATATATTTTCACTTATAATTTTCTAATATCACTCATGTTTATGTTTTTATTTCTTATATATTTGTAAAATTATCACATAAATTATACTTGTTCATAGAAAATATATTTATTTAAAGATAGTTTTTTAGTAACTATTTAAGTAAAGATACATAAGCATAATCATCAAGTTGTGTAAATTTATTTTTAATAATATATATTTGAAAAGTTATACTAGTATTAGTTATATAATGACTTATTAATGAAATATTTAATACTTTAGATTATTTTTTAATATATTTATTATATATCATATTATTTATTTAATTCCTTTTTTAAAAAATAATAGTATGATTAAAACCAAAACTGATCCAATTCAAACCAGTTTAAATTGGATCGGATCGGATTGGATTTAAATTTTAAACCAAACCGATTAGATGATAAATTAACAAAACTGAAATAATTGAATCAAATGGTTTTTTCCTTTAAAACCGATCCAATCCAATCCACAAACACCCCTAATACCTTACACAGACCCTACCCATTGTCATCCTTATTCTCAATTCCCGCCCCCTCTCCCAATTCTCATTTTGGCTAATAGTTGGAGCTGTCGGTTTTTTTCTTTTAGATAAATATAATGACGGGAAAATGCTTACACAGCCAGGCTCCTCTTTTACACTTTACCGAAAATGAGGTACAAGTGCAACTTTTTTTTTCTTTTTACTCTTTTATTTCTCGTAGTTAAATACTAAAAACACTGAAACATTTCTCACCTTTATCATTTGTTGCATACTTTTTTTAAAAACTAAAATAACATTTTTATAATTTTTGTAAAATAAAAATAATATTCTCTCAAATCAAACTTATCATTAAAACTCAATTAATTTTAAATGAATTAAATTTAAGAAATACACGTATTTTTTTAGTAAACTAAACCATAAAAAATAATATAATATAATATAATAATTTTTTTTTACCAAATCAATAGTCAATGTATGTGTATAGCTATTATAAAATTATTATATTAATATAATATTACAAATAAAATTAATATCAAAATAATTTTGTAAAATATCTTCTTACAGTATAATAATAAATATTTTGACGTAACATATTATAAAAATATATTACTAAATTAATAGTCAAAATAATATGTTATTATTATGATATATTAAATATTTTGTTATAATTTTTATATACTCTATATACAATTATGATGTTATTGTTTTATAATTTTATCTACAACCAATCAAATATTATTATTTTATTAATATATATTATCATAAATTTAAATAACTATTTTGTAAGTTTATAATTGTTTTCTTGATACTATGTTTTTTTTTTCCTACTGTGTTATAGGTATGAAATATTCATTAGTTTTGTCGATGAGAAATCTGGTTGGCTACCTTTACTAAAGTCTCCCTTCCTAACTACATTTTTTTCATCTACAAAACTTAAACTTGAGACCTTACTTAAAAGATCCGAGCTCAATTCCACTTGGACTAATATAATGTTTGTAATATTATGTATGTTTGTAAAATTAAATGTCTTACAAATTATCAATTTGTGTGTGTATGTGTATATTCAATAATTATGCTATATAATAACAACATAATATCTTTTAATATAATATTTACATAGATGTAGTGTAAGCACTTGATTACATGTTTGTAACAAGAGTTTGTAGTCTCTGATGAGGGAAAGTGTGTGAGTGAGACTTTGATGTTTGATTATGCATGAATAGATACATGTTGTCTTGACTATATAGTCTCAAATTATATAGAAATTTCAAATTTCTTATATCATATTCTTTTGACTGAATTTACGCCAATTAAACCTTTGTCTTCATGACTCTAAATAGAATATTATAAAAGTCCTAAATCATCAATTTAAATTACTCAGATCGATAACTTTCATACATTGTTGTATATTTATTTTACCTTACCAATGTAATTTTTCATTTAAATTTCTACATATGAACTACATGTTAACATATTTTACTCAATATTGAAGAAAAAATCAACCTACTCTATTACAAATCATTTTAATACGCACTTAAAAACAAACATTAAAAAAAAAGGAAAAAGAACACGACCCGTGCGAGAGCACGGGTCAAATAGCTAGTTGAAATCTAAAAGGACGATCACGTCTATATGGGAATCGTGCAAAACGGCATAAAAATCCTTCAGTCCCCGTATGCATATCAAAGATGCATTTACATATACCAATCAACCATATGAAAGATTTCAACCTCATTTAGTAAATTTTTGCTTCTATGAGATTTAACCGTTAATTCAGTTCCTGTAGGCATATTTTTCCTATTTAGCATATTTTGCTTATAACATATTTTGGGAGTTTCCAAATCAATCCCTAGCTTGGGCCAAATGTTTTTTTTGAAAATAAAGCCAAGAGTGTGTTTGGCCCTTTTTTTCACCTAAAAATTACTTTAATGTATAAAAGTAAATGAGAAACTGATAATTTTCATTTATTTAAACTTAAAAAAATGACATGAAAAAAAAATGGAGAGAGAAGAGAGTGGCGAGTACGTACTAAGAGAGAAGAGAGAAAAGAGAGATTAAGAGAGGTAAGAGAAACCAATTTGTTTTAAGCTTCTCATTCATTTTTTTTTTATAAATAAAAGATCATCTTATTTTAATATAAAAAACCCCAAAGCATAATATGCTGGTGGGTAATTGATACAAGTCCTCCGAACCACAGCCAGAAAACTCAGCGTAAGCAAGAAAGAGCTAAAAAGAGAATTGTCCCAAACCCAACAGTGGTGTACTGTCGATCGGAAACAAAGCCCGAGCCCTGTCCCTTTGTAACCCCATCAACAAAAAATGGGCCACCATCTTATGTCATTATGGATGCTGCTATTTCTACCCCACTATTCGCTCTTTTTACCTCAAATTTTGTTTGTATTTTTTAATTCCAAAAATACAGTTGATAGAAACATGTTTCTGTTATGGACAATACATAACAGAAACGTATTTTTGTTGTGTTAGAAGGGTGCACCCAGGATATATAATAGAAATGCGTTTTCATTATGTATCTTGAGTGCACCCCACCAATATACAGAAACATGTTTATGTTATTCATTTGAAAATTAATAATTCTTATTTATTAAATTCATTTATGTTTTTGAGGCACAACTTCTAATGGTTCACTGACGCATGAGTAAGGGACGCGTTTGAATCAATGTGATTTGAACCCTTGATTTATTATGTGCAATTTGGACCGTTTCTTTTTCTAGCACACAGGACATCACATTTAATGATTTTCTAACGAATGAATAGGGCAAGCATTTGAATTGGTGCGATATGGACCCTCGCTTCAGTCGGTGCAATCTGGACCATTTCTTTTTTTGACACACAAGACATCACTTTGAAGGATTCTCTGACGTGTGATTAAGGCATGCATTTGAATTGATGCGATCTGGACCATTGATTTAGTCGGTACAATCTGGACCGTTTCTTTTTTTGAAGCACAAGACAAAGCCTTTAATGATTATCTGACGCGTGAACAATATTTGCACTAGTATAAAAGATATGTGTGCTTTGAAACACTTACCATTGTCTTTGTTGACAACCATATTCATTTCATATTGTTTCTTCTCTTTAGAAGATGAACAGATTCTTTGCTATAGTGTATTACGATGGTCACATGACAACAACATCTAAAGGGGTCTTGTTTCAATATCCTCATGGTCCTACTTTTCTTAGGGTCACTAAGGACATGACGGTTATTGCTCTAAAGAAAAAAATTCACGATGTGATCAGAAGTAATAGAAAAATACTTGATATTCATTACTGTCAACCTATATCTTTAGGGATGGCTGTGTTCATTATGGGTTGATACGCTACCGTAAGTGTATGGTATTATCTCAGTAATAAATATCGTTCTTTCTACAGGAACTATGTGTTTGGCTTTGTAATTATCGCAATTTGATATAAATTAAACAAAAAGAATTGAATTGGGAATTTAGGTTTTGAAAGCAAAAGAAATAGAAATTCAATTAAGCAAGGAAATAAAATTGATATTATTTCAGTAAAAGAAACTTCTAGGATCAAGGTTCATTCTATGACGCTTACTAAATTATTTCCCTTACCCTATGCTTCTACTTGTTCTTCTTGAGGGTGAATTAACCTAAGGTACCTTCCATTCTCTTTCAGGATATGAAGGAGTGTCTAATTAGACCCAATGAGCTCTTTTTAATCCAATTAATCCCTAATGGGTTCACCTACTTTTGTGGTTTAGACCTAAGTTTCTTTCCTATAGTTCTAGTATTTAAGTTCACCTTTTGGTACTTTTCCAAATTCCTAAGGTTATGTAAAACGTGACCAATTCATTTCACAAAAAGAAAATTGATAGAGAAGAAATCAAGAGTAAAACTAGCATCACACAAGGACAAAAGAAATTACTTCATTAAACGTTCATAGGACTACGCCCAATCCTAGAATAAAGATGACAACTCACACATAGTCATAAAAAAATAAACAAGTAGAAAAGAGAAACATTCAAACTGGTAGAGAAAGAGGAGAAGATCATAATCCCAATCTCTCGCTCTAAGTCATCAAGAACGCAAGGTTCAAAACCCTATTCCTAAGCCTAAGAAGTTTATTTATGTCTTAAGTTACAAAAGGGTCTAAGCCCAAAGTAATAAGAAACAAAAAAAAAAAGTTGCGTTAGTAATGCGCCACGGGCGTGGCGTTTGCCATGGGCAACCTGTGGCATTCTCTAATTGAGGGATTTACACTTTTCTTCATTATTTTCTTCGAGTATGGATGCTTGGAATCCTTTCCTTGCTTGCATAAAGTTTGAGCAAACTCCTTAATGCTCTTCCTTGACTTTAAATCACTCCAAGTTTCCAAAGCTAAATCCATTCATGCTAAACTTCCCCTAAAATTCACAAACAAAACACAAAAACACGCCTAAAGAGTTTCAAGCAAATAGCCTAAGGAAAATAAGGAAATTAAAGCTAAAACTATGCTTAATAAGCTAAAATGTATGCAAACCTACATGGATTCAAATACAAATTATAGTATAAAATGCTACGCATCATGGGGTCTATGAACATTAAACACGACAAGGATATGGCAAGGATGTTGTTTATCTTTGCCCAATTTCCCAAACTTGCACCGATTGAGTTGTATGCTACGTTAGGTAGATTTCCCGAAGAGATCTTTGCCCGTCTACGTCGACCACGAATCGTCAAAGAGATCATCATGTGCTTGTGTGAACTTGAGGTGTCAACTAGCTCCAATGATAAAGCAACCATTAGTTTGAGTGAATCATGATGATGCACTTTGTTTATTATTATTTGTATTTGCATCGAATCTATGTAAAAGTGGCTTTATTTTGTTGAATAATATTATTAACATTGCATTTGTTTTTTTAATTTATTGTATCGCATGATATAATTGTAACAATGTAATATAACAACACAATAAGTGTAACATATATAAAATTGTCCACAAAATCTAAAAATATATACAATAAGATCTGTACGTACAATATAAAATACTAAAAAAATTAAACAATAATAAACAAAAATAAAAATTCAATCACGAAAGTCATCTTCCTCTGCCTCCTCCTCCGATAGGTGTATCTGGATGTCATGCTTGATTAAGCAACGACCAATGTCTCTCAGAGCATGATATCACTATCTATGCCCTCAAGTACCACTCTTAGCTGCAGCATGCACTCCATAATGTCAACATCTCTTTCCCACTGTGCAAACAAAAAAAAATGCAAACTTTTATTAAAAAATGTGTCATTGTCATAAAAAAAAAACATAATATAAAGATATGGTTACTTACCTCACATGAATGGGGTCACTGGACAAAGATTCCATTAAAGGCTAATCATGCACAGGCTGTTGTGGCATAAGAACTCGCGGAGGATCTCCCTCCACCAAAGGAATTAGAAAAGGATAAGAAACATGGTAGGACCACTCCAAGTAGCCATTGGCAGATGTCCATGGAACCCCGTGTGGCATAACAACTCCTTTGTCCACCGTGTGTGCCTACAGCCCTCCCAGTCATCATACTAGCTGGTAAAGACGAGCATTGAACAGGCGGGGGACGAAGGATCTCCTGGATATACCCAAACTGTCTGAACACACTTTTTGGTAGATGGACGTGCATATAGGTACTACAGTGTATAAAGCCAAAGTAGAATGATATCGCCTCTAACAACCAAATGACTCGGTGTGCATTATACGACACCAAAATGACATCATCCAATTGCAGCTGATCTAGAGCCTACTTGGTCCCCAACGCAAAGCCTGTGCCCCTTGTAGGCTTCCATTGATAGAGACGAGGAAGTTCTTTGAATAACCAATGATCGGCTATCACTTTAGGGTGGGGAAGTGCTCATAGATCCACACCTATAATTAGCCATTAATATATTAAATTACATAAACAAAATAAACCCTAAACACATATTTGTAGAAAATAAAAAAATTGTATCATGACCAGGCTCATGTATCCTCTAAACTGCGTTGTAGACCAGAGGCTAGCAATGCTGAGTTGATTATACAGGAACACTAATGCAACGGAACGCTAAGAGTATTCGTGGCAGGCCTAAAGGTCATGGAAGAGGTTTAGGTAGAAGACTTGCACGTGCGTTGAGCTCTTATCAGCGAATATCGTGCAACCAACAAGATGTAACAGATAGGCTCACGCAACAAATATGGACTACCCAACTATCTGGCTTGCGACGTATGTCTCCTTCAGCCACGATAAGGTCACACCTAGCTCACTCATCAACAACCCCATGACGTCTCAAGCATATAATACGCGTGTTCACAGACCTTGCTTGTAATAGGCAAGTGCAGGGAGATGGCACATCATCTACGGTGATGGTCATCTCCCTTACTGGTAGGAAGAAAGAGCTAGTGTTCTTATGTCACCGCTTAACAAAGGCATATATAAGGCCCTTGTTGGCAGCAATATACTATGCCTGTATAAGACGGGCAAGATTTGAACCCCACATGATTTCTGTGACCTGCGGGTGTAACACCGTGTTTTTCCTAATGTATGATTTAGTGTTTTAATAATTAAAAAGTGGAAATTAATATGAGATATTGGTGATTAAAACGGATAAATAAGTTGTTATTGTATGAGTTTTGTTTTGTATTGGTTGTTTTAGAATTCCTATTTGAGTTTAGGGAACTTCAAGAAAATGTTCTTGAGCCAGTTGTGAGGTTTGGGGAGCAAGTAGACGGATCATGGGTTAGTGGGCCCGATGCCTTGTAAGGCCCAGGGAAGGTTTTTTTTTTAAGTTACCCAAAAACCCATTCTCCCTCATTTCTCTTCCCTCACTCTCTCTCAAACTCTCCCATTCTCTTAAACTCTCTCAAAACCCACTTGGAGTGTAGCAAGATTTCAAGCTTTGATTTTCATTCCATTGTGTTGAGAATAGTATATTTCCTAAAGAGTTGGCTTAAGAATTCATTTTCTCCTATTTTCCTTTTTCCCCAAATTCGGATTTGGAAGCTACAAGAGGCAAGGGAAGCTTACTTGTGTTGAATATATGTTGTATGAACGTGGTGGTGTATGTATGTTGCTGTGGTTTGTGTTAGAACGCATGATTTGGATGAGTTTTATGGCAATACGTTGAAAATGGGTCCTTAATTTTCATGGGTGATTTCTGTTGAAATGATGTATGGATCGTTGAATGAGTTGAGTATGTTGTTGTGGGTTGTTGTGTGGTTGTATTCGACCTCTATGGAGTCAATTTGGGGTATGGGTAAGTAAAAGTTTGGGTTTTGGGGTTTTTTGAAGAGAGTTCTGTGCTGTTGTCTAATAGTCACTGAGCAAGAATGCCCTTGAGACTGAAATGAGACTGTTGGGTTGAGATTCGCTAAGCAATCCATCGCGTTGTTAAGCGAGTGTTCTTGATTGGTAGAAATGGTTATAGTGTAAGAGGGATTCGCTGAGCAAAATGTAGTTCGCTGAGCGAGTGTGCATAGAAATCTAGAAATTTTCTAGAAGAGAGGTCGTTGAGCGAGTGTGTGGTTCGCTAAGTGATTCCAGAATACCTAGGAGCAATTTGCTAAGCGAATGTTGGGCTCGCTGAGTGAATTGGGAGCCCTAGAGAGTGGTGCTCTCTATTATAAGAGGCTTGCTAGGCGAACAACGTGTTCACTGAGCAAGGAGGAGGTGCAGGTTCTAGCTGTTCTCTAGAACGAATTCATTGAGTGAGTAGCTGACTCGTTGAGCAAAATGTTGTTGATGATGGTTGAGGGAAAGCCCTTGGAACAAATTCGCAGGGTGACTCCAGTTGTTGCTGAGCGAGCAACTCTAATTCGCTGAGCGAAACTCATAGTTGTAACGACCCACTACTACTACATGACAATGTTACTACTATTCTCTTTGAAAGGCTCAATTTAATAAAGATATTAATTTAAGTATTACCAAAAAGATGTCTTTGTTTTTTGCCTTTATCTACTTTCTAGAAAATCATAAAGAAAACTTTCCCACTAAAATTTTTCAGCTCACATATAACCATCCTCTATGGAATCCATTCATTCCAACTAAAGCAACTACACTGATGTATATATCAAGGAATCGAAAGAATTACATATATCATCATTAGTAACATATTTACATCAACAAGAAAAGGGTACATAACACTCTCAGTATCATTGGTTACACTATGCATCATTTCAAAAGAAATAAACAACAAATTGGAATATCAATTCCTCTAAGAACAAAACAAAAGGATGATCCTCCATACTTGCTCCATCTCGCCACTGACTAGAGCGAAGCATTCTCATCATCTAAGATAAGCTAAACCTTCTAAAGCTCAACATTTGTTCCCACGCCAAAGACATGATCATCACAGGCACGAACCGCATGTGCAAACAATGCAAGGGTAAGCTTACTTGAAACAATAAAACATATAGTATAAAGGAAAGGTAATAGGAAAATCTTTTAATCATATGTCAATAGTCAAACAAAATAATAACCACAACAACTGTACAATCATTACAACAATTTATTAACAACATCTCTACCACTAGCACCATCAACCATAACAACAACAGCCACAAAAATAACAACAACCACAACAATCAGGTAACAACAACAACACTGCCCCCGCTACCAACATACTACGCAAATATAACAACAACTATCAAGTAACCACAACAACAACGACAACATTACCATCACCATCACCAACAATACCACCACAACAACAACAACTACAACATCAATAACTAGATAGCAACAACAACATTACCACCAACAACGTTAACTATAGAAGAAAGCTTCGTTTACATATAAAAATTTAGATAAGATTCAATAATATATGGTCACCTTCTACATTATTAATATCAATCACCATGCCAATGCTTTCAACATCAACTAATAGAATGAGTTTCCACAAAATCGCTACATACATACTATGCTTTCAACATCAACATGTCAATGCATGAATGACACGACTCTCGAGAGATTTTCTACATTCTGGGCGATTAGCCAGGTCTTATCCCTTACCATGGCCATCTAGCACCATTCAGGCATTGCCAAAACTCTAATCAGTTGAATAAGCTTATGGTTGTCAGGATAAGTGTATGTGGGTGGTGGTATACCGTGACACAAGGCCTGTACTGCCTTGGCCCCCTGTGGGGTTTACCCATCCACTTATCCCCTAGGTCCAGCTTTAAAACCCCACTTCTTATCCAGGCACTTGGATGGAGGCCTATCTGAGTACCAACCCTAATCACCATCCACCTTACATGCCTACTCGCACACGGTTGAAGGCCCACACAACCTCAGCCAACAAC
Organism: Spatholobus suberectus; assembly: GCA_004329165.1. Taxonomy (NCBI): domain Eukaryota; kingdom Viridiplantae; phylum Streptophyta; class Magnoliopsida; order Fabales; family Fabaceae; genus Spatholobus; species Spatholobus suberectus. The sequence continues at coordinate 201,673 of QUWT01000676.1, read as the reverse complement.
ATATGCATGCCAACGTATGTATTACCACAATAATCGACTCAACCACAATCATCATATCATATATATATATGTATCAACATATCAACACAACCATCAACTTAACAACAACAATCATCATATCATATATATATGTATCAACATATCACCACGTGGCCTACTCAGCACCACCTATGGTCCAATAATCACCATCAACCCCATGTAGGCCCAATCTAGCCTTTTGCATGGTCAACAAGTAAGGCCCTATCCAAGCAGCACATACCTCAAGAAACATCTTACACGTCTTAGGTGAGGTCCTATCTAAGCAACCAACACCTTCTATAAGATATCTCACCCTCACAACATATTGCAATTAGTGGAGGCTCTACTTGAGCAACCTTCCACTCAATTACCATTTTCCAACATTTTATCAAACAAATCCACAACAACAATAAAGAAAACCAAGAACCAAGTTTGGAATGATAACAACAACATTACAACCCCATAGTATCACAAGCCATCAACAACATCACTCACAAGCATTCATTATATAACAACACAAATACCCCAAGAATCAAGCATACAGTATGAATTTATCTTATGAAATTTAAACACTTTTTCCAAAGTTTCCAATTATCACACCAAACATTAAACCAATAGCATTCAACCCCATCTTTATTTTTCTTAAAGTTTCAACTTTAATGTTCCATGCATAACACCACAAAATTGACACCAAGCATCTCAAAAATAGAAAAGAATCAAGAACCTCGTCGCCCAGCGTCATTAGACTGTCACCCGACGCCAACATCACAGAGAATGTTTGCTATTTTTTCGCTCGGCGCCACAAAGTTGTCACCCAATGCCATTCTGTCGCTAAACTCCAATTCTGTCACTAATTGACAGCATTTGTCAACTGTCGCTCGGCGGGAAAAGAATGGCGTGCAGCGGCCCTATTGCCCAGTGACATAAAATTGTTGCCCAGTGACACTTTTCCATAAACCCCTTCTTGGCTCTAAATGAACATCGCCCAGCGACATATGCTGGCGCTCTGCGACACCTGTAACACGAATATGGGTATATGGGATGCGATTCTTCAATTCCTTGGGTTTTAATTGCTATACAACCATTCCAAAACAATTCTAGACACTTTTGATACATTTCTAACCGATTATACAACAATAAATCACCAAGATTTCGTTCCAAATCCATTCCCTTTTCAGATTTCAAAGTTTTTCCAAAAAAACCCATTTCATCAAAATCATGCTCATACATCACAAATCTAACAAGTGTAAGCTTTCCTTACCTCAAAAGCTTCCAAATTTGAAAGTTGGGAAGATGAGAATGCGAAAGAAAGAGACTCTTGAGCCAATCCTCCAAGAAATCTACCATCTGAAACTCAAGAACATGAAATTGGGGCTGAAAAACCTTTGACACCCTTAACTAACTAGAGAAATCTAGTGAGAAATAGAGAGAGATGAAGAGAAGAGAGAGAAAGGAAGAGAGAGTGTGAAATGGTGAAAATGAGATAGAGAAGCTCCTCCCCTCCCTCTTATATAGCTTGACTCTTCGGAGCTCTCACACGGACTTTTGGTCAACTAAGACTCAAATCTCACCAAGCCACTCCCCATATCTCACAACTAGTCTAACTCAACTGTTTTCCTTCAAAAGCCTAAAATCACACTCTCAACACATCCACATTGGCTCAAACACACATCTCAAGTTCCTTAAATTTAAACCGATATTTCAAACAACCAACACCAAAACATCACTACTTACTACATACCATCATCACACACAACAAATCATACAGAGCAACAATTCATTTATTTCTTTTAATCACCTAAATTACATATCAAATTTACACTTTTTAGTTATTAAAAGACTTAATCATGCATTAGGAAAAAGAAGATGTTACAATGGTTGCTGAGCGAAAAGCCTTCGCAGGGAAAGTTGGTCCTGTATAATGAAGGTCTTCGTTGAGCAAGCATGTGGGTCGTTGAGCGAATAAAGTGTTTTGTTGTTGATCAATGTTGAAAGTGTAGTTGTGTGAGACATGGTTGAGAAGGACTCCTAGTGTGAGTCTAAGGTTGAAAATGTGAAAGGAATGGTAGGTGGCTTGGATAGGACCTACATTTGTCGTAAGTGTTATTGGTTGGGTTTTACCCATAGGATGTGAGCTACTTGGATAGGACCCTAGGGTGGCAGGTTGCTTGGATAGGACCTCCACTGGTTGTAAATGAGTTGTGGTGTAAGATTTCTCACGAGGTATGGGATGCTTGGATAGGGCCTTACCTGTTGACTATGCTCGAGGCTGGAATAGGCCTGCATGGTGTTGGTAGTGGTTGTGGACACGTGTGGTGCTGGTGGGGCCCACATGGCGTTGTGTCGCTACACAAATATATGTTGTTTTGTGGTGGTTAAGTGGTTGTGATGTGGTGATATATGCATTTCATGCATATGTTGTTGGCTGAGGATGTGTGATGGGCCTCGTGTCGTTGTGCGGGCAGGCACACAAGTTGGATGGTTGACAAGAGTTGCAGCTTAGACGAGCCTCCAACCTAGTGCTTGGATGAGAAGTAGGGTCTTAAAGATAGGCCTAGGGGGATGAGTGGATGGGCAATTTCATAGAGGGCCAAGGTAATGCAAACCTTGTGTCACGGAGCTACCTTCCACATACACTTATCCCGACACACCACTAAGCTTATTCGTAGATCGGAGTTTTGGCAATCCCTGAATGGTGCTTAGATAGGCCATAGTAGGGGGTGAGACCTGGCTGATCGCTCGAGATGTTGTGAATCTCTCAAAAGTCGTGACCTGGCTGATCGCTTGAGATGTTGTGAATCTCTCAAAAGTCGTGTTATCATACATTGACATAGTTGTGGCGGATTGGTTGTGATATGGAGTTCTGGACTGAGAACTCTTTGCTATATGAATGAATGTTATATAGGTATATATGTATGAGTGCGAATGCTGAGGATTGTTGATGGTTTCAGAATTCATATGCTATGACTATTGTTTTAGTAAGCTTACCCTTGCCTTATTTTGTTGTTGTTGGATGTCTTGTTGCTGTTGTTGTGCTGGTGTGATTGTGATGATCACATCCCATGACTTGGGAGTAGATGGCGATGCTTTAGTGGACCTAGCTTCTCAAAACTGAGGATGGAGCTGCGAGCTGGAGATGTTTGGCTTGAATAGCAAGCTTTTGTTTCTTTTGTTATGTTTTAGTTTCATTCTTTTGATAAGGTTGTATAGTGTGACCAGTTGTAGGGAGTGTGTTTTGTATCCCCCTCCCTGTTGGTGGATTGTATATTTTATTATCTTTTGACATGGCCTGGTGATATCCCCATCCTTTTGTTAGATGAAAGTTGTAAAGACAGTGATGTATGACAATAGGAGAGATGGATGAGTCTTTTAGCACGTGTATGTTTCATATATATATATATATATATATATATATATATATATATATATATATTCTTATTGATGTTATGTATGCTGAGCGAGATTAATAGGGTTGTTCGGTAGCGACAGTTAGGTCGTTACAGCGGGTGTGTGGGCATCGACAACATCTTACCCTTATGGCTTATTAGCCTCAACTCAGGACAGGGTTGTCCCAGCTATATATGTCCACCAACACGGTCCTTATAGGACAAGAGCAGGGACAAGTCCACAGGACCTCCTACAAATCGAGACATCAATCTCTGCCTTGGGTATGTCAACATGTACCTCCTCCTACTACTGCTGATATTGTTGCTGCCTATACACTTCAACTTGTCTAGCCTGACGTGTCGATGCAATCGGCCGTGGGCGCCTAGAAGTGTCTAGCGCATCATCTGACGAAGGGCCTCATCTAAGATAATAAGTACCAAACCTCATGCATGGCATAATGAATATGAAATAATAATAATAATTTAACAATTAGGAAATAATTAATAACCAAATATAATCAATATTATTATAGAATTATTCTAAAAAAATATTACTTAAAATTAATAAATTATTAAAAGACAAAAAATAAATTACATATTACATATTACATAAATGCTTTAAAAGACAAAAAATAATTTAAATCAAATAAATAATTAAAGAATATAAAATCTTAAAAGTAAAAAATACATAAATCCTACCAGGATACATAAGATTCTGTTATGTATCTTAGTCGGGTACACAACGAAATTGCAAGATTTCGTTGTGTATCCAACCCTCATATACAATGAAATTGTGATTTTGTTAAATCTAAAAATTAAAAAAACAAAGGAAACATTCACCGAAGTGTGAAGTTCTGGCGATAGTGTGGCTACTTGAAGGGGAAGGCAAGTGCAATGCTCTAGCAAGATGTTCTTTAGGCGATGGAGGTCCAGTGGAGACGTGTAACTGATGGAGTGAAAGGGCAGGTGGAAGGGAAGGGCAGGTGTGGGAAGTATTTTAAAAGGAAGAGGGTGAGATGGAAGGGGAAGGTGCAAGGGTAGTTAAGTCTTTTTATTTGTTTTTGAAAAAGAAAGGGATGAAAAGAGTTGAAAAGGGTGTGGGAATAGCAGGCCCATTTCATAATTCCATACCAATAAGCCACATGGACCATCAAATAATTTAAAAATAAAAAGTTCAGTTATTGGAAATTTTCTCAAAAAGTTATATTTATTTTATTTAATTAGCAAAGTTTAAATAATATAATTAAGATATAACCAATACATTACAAAGAGTTAAGGAATTAAATTAAGAATTTAGTATTATATGGATTTGAACCTACTAGGGTTGGCCTAATGATGAAGGATTTGGGTAGTATGCATAAGGTCCTAGGTTCTAACCTTGTTATCGTTATTATACACATAGACAAAAAAAAAGTATTATATGGATTTGTGGTAATAATGTCAGATATATTGGAAGAGTTTAATGGTCATGCACTGTCAGTGTAAAAAGTTTTACACCGTCATCCAATCAAAAATCATCATTAATATGACTTTTAAAGTATTTATTATAAAAGTCAATAAACTTACAATAAATGGTGGTTTGTGATTGGATGATAGTATAAAATTACTTTACACTATCGGTGTATGACCATTAAACTCTATTACGAATACTAACATGTTTCGAAATGAGTATTTCTAAAATAATTCAATTTTTCTCTAAAAGATATTACATTATATACTTTAAAATAAGTTGATTTAAACACACTACAGAAATAATAAAAACGATATGTATCTTTCTATATGAAATAAATTTAAAAATGAGAAAGAATATGTTAATAGTTATATTATTTACACAATAGTCTTCTCTAATATTATTTTTCTGTATTTCTCTTCATCACATCAATTATCTCATCTCACACTTTTTTTTTATCTCTTTAATATACAGTTTATTGTAGAAAGAAATTATATAAATGTAATATATATATATATATATATATATAAAAGAAATAGCAAAAAAATTTCTTTAAAAAAATACAAGGAAGAAAGGATGAGTACAAGTCTTCCCTGTTTTCTTTCTTTGCCACTCCGATCAAACACATCTTAAGTAAACGTACTGGTACTAGAATAATGTTATCTACTTCTTATTTATATTATTCTATTTGTATTTTTTGTTCAAAAAAAACTTTATCCCTAACTCAATTCTGTTGACATATATATTTTTTTAGCATGATTATCATCGGTCTTAATTCTAATTATATAAACGGTTTCCTTTGTCAAATTATCATTATTCTTAATCCAATCTTATTCCAACATTTGCGTAAGACATTTCTAAAATTAGTAAAGTGAATAAAAGAAAGGGGTGCACATGAGAATTTTTCTTCCCTCCTCCCAATCTTAAGTCATAATGTACGTAAAAAACGAGGAATTCACGGAAAATCTATTTGTTCAACTCCCTTTATTCCCTATACTAAACAAGAAACAAGAGATGACAGTAAGTATTATCTATCTTTTTTCTTTTCTGCTGAAACATTGCATAAATAAACATGAACTCAATAATTTGTAATTAGTAAACTTTTTTTTTTTTTTTGAGGATCACATGAAAATAAACTTATGTACTCATTTCTTTGAAAATTTTCATTCATTTAGTTCTATTAATTTGTACCTTTGTTCAAAAAGATATTTTTATCTCTAACTTAATTATGTTTCTCAATCAATATAGATATTTTTTTAGCATGACTATCATCGGTATTAATTCAATATATAATAATGTTATTATAAAAAATAATTATATAATTAATGTCTTCTTTATCAAATTTTTCATTTGTCTTAATCCAGATTATCAGTCTTAATTTTATGCCTTTTAAAATATAACTAGATTGTCTTAAAATTTTTATTTTTTTTCATTTAGTTTTCTATCCCCAACTTCATGCATTCCAAATCGAGTAAAAATGTTGTAGTTCTATACTTTCATTTATATAAATTGTAGTGATGTGATAGCAAAAAATTTAATTTTTGTATTTTAACTTATTTTTTCCCTTTATGGATATAATGTTTAACATGATTTTCATAGTTATTCCAGCCTCGTGCTTTGCACAGATTCACTGACCAGTACACTGTAAAACATAAAAATTTTCTGTTTGAATGAATCTCAAATCACGTTTGAGGCAGAAAAATAAATAAATAAAGTTAACAGTATTGTATTATGTTGGGAAATTGGGATAGTTATTTAGATTTTCAAAATCAATTCTGCGATAAACAAACGAATTGATTTTTAAAGAAATGAAAACTATTAACTTAGTGTTAACAAGAATTGATGTAAACCACAAGATATATTTAATTTATATTTATTTATACTTTCAAAGCGGTCTACTGTCACTATATTTGAATTGTTGCTGTCATGAAACTGAAAAACATAGTCCAATGCGTGCACTTTTGATTAAAGAATAATTAATGTTTTTCATTCGATGATGGTGCAAACAAAATAATACTAATCTATTATTCAAACAAAATCAATTTTCCTAAACTCGTTTTGAAAACATCATTCTCAAAAATAAATTAACAGCCTCAGTTCTTTCAAAACCAATTCTACTAAAATCTAAACAAATGGACAAAGCACATTAATTTCTTCATATCTATCAGGAAATTCACGGAGTGAAAAACGCATTTGATGACAGTATAATTTGATTTTCAATCATTTGTACATCTTGAAACATCAATTTTCTGTTATTTACAATGTCACAAAGCTTTAGTGCAGCTTTTATTTTCTCAACTATTTTCATTCAAATTCAAATTGCACAAATTAAGGAAGCATAAATTTTACACTACTATCTAAAAACCAAATATTCTTAACTAACCATCTTGGGAACTGAAATTTCAGTGTTACATATTGGGCAAACCTTCTTAATTTGAAGCCACTTGCTTATGCAATCTGTATGATAAGGGTGCTCACACTGAATTGCCACCAAGGCTTCACCTTCTTCATACTCAACCTGACAAATCACACAGCGATCAATTCCACTTTTGTTTTCAGCAAAATGGAAAGTGTGAGAATGCAAGAATGAACAAATTTCATTTGCTGATAACCCTCTCTTCTCTTGTCCTATAAAATCTCCCAACTCAATCAACTCTTCATAAGTCAATTCATCCACGTCAATCTCATCTTCTTCCATTCCTTCATCATCATAATCATCATTGCTTCCTTCACTCTCAAGAAACTGAAGGTCTGTTTCAAACTCTTGGCTCAGGAAAAAATCAGCATCCCCATCATCATTATCATCATCATTGTCATCAAAAGAGGAATCACTCTCACTTTCACTTTCAAGTGATGCAAACGTTGTGAATGTCCCACTTTGCTCTTGCAAGCCATTTTCTAGAACAAAGTTATCAGAATTAACTTGCTCAAGTTGAGAGTGTAATGGGGTTTTTTGGGGTGGTTGTTTGCCCTCTTCACGTTCCATTGAAGGACAAGAAAAGGGTAATTAGCCAAAAGAATTGATAGGTTGGGAACAGAAGAAAGTGATAGTGGTATTTGAGGAGATCGATGAATGAAAGCATAGGTTTAGAGATTTCTTAGAGGATGAACAAAACTTGCATGTCAAGTAATAGAAAACCGTTTTCATGTATTCTCAATATTCCAGATTCTTGGCTATTCCTAGTAAATTAATACCCCCATATCAACTTTTCTCTTTTTGGATAAGGCACCTTAATTACGTGCAAAGCAATAGCAAAACATTATCCTTAAGTTGCAATATACCTTATTCCAAAATTGAAGGTATTAGCTAGCAATTGCTGCTGCCTGTTACCTCAAGTTGTGACCCCTTCATATGTATATATTAAGGAAAAATGCTATTTGTTACCTCAAACTGACACGACAGCTGATTTTTGTCCGTATGTTTTCAAAATTTTTAATTAATATTTGCTTAAAAAAATTACTACCATTCAATTCATAATTAGCGAAATTCGTGCATGTTTAGTTTCGTAACACATAGCACGGCTCCACATTAAATTATTAACGTAGTTTGGTTCTATTTTGCATTCGTATTAATCAATTTCTTCAGATAGAATTTCTTCAGCTTACGTGATCGCAATTCCTATCATTATAGAAACAAAATTGCCTGGCCCTTTCACCATGATTGTATGAGAGGAAAGAGTGATTGCATGATGACAGAGATTATTTAAAAAATAAATAAATTTATAAGGACTAAAATTAATAATTTAAAAAAAAACTAAATTGAAATTCACTGTATTTACATAAATTAAAGGTTAAATTAATCTGTAAATCCTTATAGTTTTATAGACTTTTTAACTAAGTCCCTACAGTTAAAAATACTTTAAAAAAGTCATACGTTAATGGTGTTATAACTCTGTTAATTTATATTTAACTTAATTGCACTTTTAGTTTCTCAACTTTCCTTTATTTACAATTAATTCTGAGTGTAGGTGACATGCAAAAATGGAAAAGGAATTAATAAAAATGTTGAAAGTGGGAACCAAACCCTCAACCTTGAAGTCTACCAACAACACTAAAACCACTAAACTAATGACTTTACTTAATATATAAAAAAACATTATATTATATATAACTTAAATTAGAGACTAAAATTGAACATATATTTACTACTATTAAATTAAATAATATTAACATTATATAAACTAATAATATTAAAATTAATATTAATAAATATATACTAAATATATAGTATAATATTAAAATTAATAAATACTAATAATATTAAAATTAATATTAACAAATATAAATTAATAGTATATACAAGGACCGAAATTACATTTACTACTAGCAAATAAACAATATAATATTATAAAACTAAACAAACAATAACTTATACTTTTTAATGCTATATATCTTAATTATAACTTAATCACTCTATGTTAAATGATTTTCTTTTTTATAAAATTGTATTGTTTTAATTTTTATTTTTTCTCTACATATTTTAGTGATTGAAATAAGATATTATTATCAATGAAATAAATATTATATATATATATATATATATATATATATATATATATATATATATATATTTCACTAAAAAAGTATATTTATATCATATATTTTCAGTTAACCTTCTTCTGATATATTTATATCATATTTAATATATTCAATTTTTTTCTAAAAGTTTATTAATATATACTAATTTATATATATTAGTGAACTCCAACGGTGGAAATTCAATCTTCATTCATGCTAACAAGTATATAATATTAATTTTAATATTATTAATATCTAATAAATATATACTAATTTATATTTATTAATATTAATTTTAATATTATTAGTTTATATGATGTTAACATTATTTAATTTAGTAGTGGTAAATATATATGCAACTCTGGTCTCCTGTTAAGTTATATATAATATAAATAAGTTACTAGCCAACCACCCATCAACATTTGTTGGCGACAACACTTCCACTACATCACAACCACTAGATCTCCAAACTTGCAATAAAAAACCCAAGTTACCAACTCACACTTGCAAAAACCAACACTACCATCAAACCACCGCACCCCACCCAAACCCCTAACTTAACTAGATCTCCCATCGCCGCACCCCACCTCTCCCTACGCATAACGCAAACCTGCAAAAAGTCACCAATGCACAACACAAATCAAACCCTAATCTTAAAAACAACCCAAAAACTCAAACTTTCCCATGACATATCATAAATGCCACAACCCAACTCGACATTGAAATCGAGATTGGCGAGGGGGTCCTTGTGGACTTGGCGCTTGTGGCGACAGCGTTTTGTCATAGCTTCATGTAGACTTGGCACTTGTAGGGTGCAAAGAGGGGGTTCCATGCGGACTTGGCGCTTGTGGCAGTAGCATTCTATTGTGACTTCCTGTAGGGAAGAGAAGGAGAGGAGGCAAAGGGAGACAGAGGATGGAGAGAGAAGAGGAGGAAAGAGAAAGAAAAAGGGTAAATGGGGAAGAAAGGGAGGAAAGAAAAAAGAAAAAAAATAATTTAGGTCATCAATTCAAAAATCAAGAGATCTAACAGTTCAAAAATACCTTCCCACGATGAGAGACTTGTGTTAGTGTCCCACGCTAAAATTCACGATAAAACTAATAAGTTAAAAACCCCTAAAAATTCAAAAACATAATAATCTTAATTAACATTAGAAGTTGAATAACATGAGCTATCCAAAAAGTAATTATAATCAAAGGTAATCAAATCTAAACCTAAACCAAATACTAAGGGCCCGTTTGGGTGATTTTTAGTTGAGTTTCGAAAACTTCAAAAACTACAATCAGTTTTTAGTTTTGAAAAATTAGTTTTACTTTTTTCTCAAATTTGTGGCTTCAAAATAAACTTACTTTAAAATTTCTTTTGTTAAAATTAATTTAAGGATATGTGTGTGTGGTTGCGACAAAGGTGGCAGTAGTGGTGGTGGTGGTGACGATAACAATAACGGTAGTAGCAGCGACGATGCTAATGATAGTTGTGGCAATGCCGATGACGGCAGTTGTGACAATGTCAGTGGTGATGGTGGCAGTGTCAGTGGTGGTGATGTTGGTGCCTGTGCTAGTGGTGGCGGTAGTGGTGCCTATGGTGTCGGTGTTGATAGTCATTGTGATGATGGTAACGACAACGATGGGAAGAGTCATTGTCAAATATAATGATGCGTACTATTTTAAAAACTAAAAACTAAATTCACAAAACTCTTTTTTTAATTTATAAATATTTTGAGATTGAATTAACTATTTTAATTCTATTTTAGCCAAAACAAGTTTTATTTTGAAAATTGAATTTAAAAACCAAAAATCAAAAACTCACAACCACCCATACAAGACTAAGTTATTAATAAATACTTAAAATTCCTCAAAATCATACTAAATAGCGTGAAGCAATAAATCTTGCACATTGAAAACCTTGAGATCTGCCTCCCGTTCCATCCACTAATTTTCTCTATAATCTTAATCAAATTCATTGGCCACATTTGAAAAAACGCATGCAAGCAATCTACATATTAAGTCAAGTACAAGAAAGATGCAGAGTGCTTCTACACATCATTTTGTGCAGCCCAAAAATAATTTTATTAAGCATGTTACTATTACAGCAAATTTGACGTGCAGCAAGTCAATATGTGCATATTTGTCATATCTAGATGTGTGTTTAGTTTATTATAAGAAAATAAGACACTTTTTTTTATTAACATTTTGAGAAAAATTCTTATAGTTTATTTTAAAAAAAAATAATTACTTTTTTAATTCACTTTTTGAAAACAGTTATTTCTCGAATTAATCTATACAAGGACACCTGCAGAAAGAAAAATATATATATAAAAAAAGGGCGAGAAATAGATGAGGCAATTCTTGTATCATTCTCGTCCTTTGCATGCCTGTGCACTGAAAACAGTCCAATAGTTCACCTCATAATTTAATTCACAACATGCCCGACTCAAGAATATCCTTTCACTGATAATCTAAATATAGAAAAAGTGAAACCGTCTATAAATAATTTTCAGTGTACGTTCATCTGAAGAGCCGCAATAACAAGGTACCCTTTAACAAAGGACAGTAAATGGAATGCCATTTGGCTCCGAACTAAAAAGAAAACCCAGGTGGCTTGCAAGTTAATCCATCCTTCCCTTCAAAATCCTTTCCTTTACTTCAGTTGGCGTGCTGCAGAAGACAAATCAACATACCAATAAAAAATAATTATAAAATAAAATACAAAGTATTATAAAACACAAAGAAGTAAATTACACTAATTCTCTCTTAGATTTCTTGAAATTGCATGACCTTGTTTTTTAACGTTTACAGCAACCGTCCTTATAAGGGTACACAGTATAATATTTTTTCAAATAATTAAGAGAGGTTTGTGTAATGTATAGGATATGTCAATGTAATGTTTCTCAAACAATTACAGATATAGGGATAAAAATGGAAGGGGTATCGGGGAAAATTTAATGAAACTTCAAGAGAAGTTAATGTAATTTACTCAAATACAAAGAAGATGAAAAACAAACATTTTGAGGAACAAAGAGTATTGCAGGTTTCTCTTTTAAAGTGATTATAGCAATCCATAAAAAATAACTATTAGAAGTCACAACCGCTGGCAATGGCCTAATAGCCTAGTGGGACTTCCCTACTTTTCATCACGCCTTCTTGTCAAAATTATTTTTCACAGAACAGTCACAACATCCGACCAGAGACTTGTATGATGGACAAGTGCATATAAAGTAAATGTAAGAGTACCTAGCTCGGAAATTGACAAAAGAAAATAAAATTGTAAGACAACACTACTAAGAGAATCAGAATTTGTAAGCTTACACAACATAGACATGCCCTCCCCAGCCACTTAAACAATCACGATCTACGGACGATAGCAGTGCTTGGGAGATGGTCTCAAACAATTCCTCAGGTTCCTGCATCAAGATCAGAAATCAAGCAGAACAAAGATGAGCTGCATCTCTTCAATAACATTGAGAAACTATGCTTAAAAATCTTTGGGTTAAATCACAAGTATGATAATGTGGAAAACTTTGATGCTGAAACCAAACTGCAAAATCAAGGCACTATTAAAGCTTTAATGCCTCTTCTCTTTGAATCCCAGAAGCTAACACACCATAGGGACATCTTGTTTCCATCCAACAATTCAGTCCCCGCAGTTATTAGACATAGCACTAATGCTGCATTTTTGTAACTTGATAATAGCATTTTATTACGTATTTATACAAACTTCCTCCCCTCCCAACAAAATATCATCATGAATTTACTTGCACAATGATTAGTCAAAGTTACTATGCTTTAAAACCTATGATGATTTGATCATTCATCTATACTTTCACAATAAAGCTTACTCTACAAGTATGATGCAATATAATGTCTACAATAGTACCATAAATGGATTGTGCTCTGGGTCGATTGCAAGAAATTATCCATGTTAAAAGTATGGTGAAACATGACTACATTGATTAGCAAAATCACATAAAAGAGTCGCATAAGAGACAAAACAAGTTAATATTTGTGACCAACCATGTCAGGCTTGAACATTGCCTCACAAGCACCATATAGAGACTCAGATGCAGTGCCAGAAACAACAAAATCTTTTGCAAGCTCCCTGCATACAAGAAAATAGTAAGATAAAGAATTATATACATCTAGCTCAAATGACAATATACAACTTACAGGTTATTTAATTTAAGGGAAGAATAATCTTGCATAAAAGGCACCATCAAAACATCATACAATCTAGAACATTTTCAGGTTAGGGGATACAGAAGACGATGCATATATATAAGAGAGAGAGAGAGACTAATAGAAGGATAAGGAATCCTTCCGAGCAAAATAATAAAACAGATAACAGCAAAGAAAATAAAAATGGAGCAAAGCTGTTATTTTAACAGCTGTTAGTGAAATGGTGAAACCCAATAAAAAAGGCAATGTTCTTTTCACCAAATATAAACCAACGCTTAATCTTAAATGAAGTGTTATATGTCAAAGAAACCTACTTAAAAATACGAGAAGAGAATTTCTGTTCCAACAAAAATGCAGTAACATATAGTACATATTCATGAGTATACAAACTTTTAGCATCTATTTTCACAAATTTGGTCCATCTCCATAACTTCCTTTTTAAAACATGTTGTTTTGTCAACTCCAACTTGCTTTTGTCTTTTATTAATTACTCATTTAATTTTTTTACTTGTTTTGTATCATAGGATAGAAAACCACCAATTTTAGGCTATTGAAACTTGGACGAACAAAACATTTCTAAAATTTGTTCTCATGCCTGATTTCCAAGTAGCTGGAATTAATAGAGGTCAGCAAAATTGTTCAAATATGCAGGCGATGGTTTTCTCATGGTCAGACCTTCAGCCAAATGCATAAAAAGATGTAAATCATTGCTCAGAACTGTATATGGTGTGTTAGTACTACGGATAGGCTAGGGGATAGAACCTTGAAAGTGTATACTAGGAGGAAGAAGGAATAAAAGAAATTAAGTAGCCTGGACGGTTAGAAAGGATTAGTTTGTTACAGTAGTTAGTTAATAGGCAAAAGAGTAATAAATAGGGGAGGCCTAGGAGGATTGGGGGGAGAAAAAAAAAAAAAGATTGTACACAAAACTAAACTCTCAATTGTAGGGGGCATTCCCTTGTAAGGTTGAAAAAAAACTTGTGATAGTATAACAATTCATTCCTTTCTTTTGGACCTAGTCTTGGTTCTCTTTTTTCTTTTCTTTCCTTTTTTTTTTGGGTTAAAATTCAAGACCGTAACAGATTGGTCCGACCTACCTGTGCCTCAACTTTTCCCAAGGTGTTGATAGCATAATGGAGACTCGAGTGGATTCTATGGAGACCTCTATTGAATTCTTGAAGAAAATCGCAAACAACCATGCTACCCAACTCACCGATCTTCGCCAAATTGTGGCCACAACAGATAGCATCAAACAATTGCTATCACAATGGATGCGTTCGCAAGGAATTGATTAGGTTGACAACAACATGGACCCATAAGAGAAGACAGAGGAGCAAGGATCGAATAGTGCCGCAGGGGAAAAGCGGTGGTGGACGAAAAATGTTGAACTTCCAACCTTTGAAGGGATCGACCCATTAGGATGGACTGCAAGAGCCGAGAAGTTCTTCGAGACTCAACGCATTCAGGATGCAAAGAAAGTTCAAATGGCCTTAGTGAGTATGGAAGGACCAACAGTCCATTGGTTTCGTTTTTGGAGAATGAAGGCGGTGAATCAATCTTGGGCAAACTTCACGACAGCATTGATTAGAAGCTTTGGCGGTCGTGCTGAATTGACTATATACGAAAGACTTGCAACACTTAGCCAATCATCTATGATGGAGGAATACATACAATCTTTTGAAATCTTGGTGGCCCAAGCCACGAGAATTTCAAAAGACCAACTCCTTGGCTATTTTTTCGATGGCCTGAAATCGGAAATTAAATGTCAACTCCATACACATGACCTAAAGGATGTTAAACATGCGATCAACTTGGCTAAAAATATTGAAGAGGATCTAGGAATATTGAAGGGTGTCAATAATGGGTGTTCACGAGGCCCACATACAGGTTCTCGTTTTAGGGGAGGACTATCGATAAAAACAGGGACAGCCACATTATCTATGGCACAATCCTCTTTTTCTAGGGTTTCACAACAAGGGAGCAGTGAGAAGAGTGCCTACGGTAGTAGCAAGCCTGCAGTGTCAATAAATACAGGGACCAAAAGTCATGAGTCAGAACACGGTTCTTCCAAGAATAGGGGAACAAGGCAATTGCCTTTTCATGAATATTTGCAAAGGAAGGAAGAAGGAAAATGTTTCAGGTGTGGGGGCCTTTTCAGTCCAAGCCATAGATGCCCAGAAAGAGGAATGAGAATCATGATTCTTGCAGAAGATGAACAACCTGATGAGACTGCGAGCCTACTGCAATTAGAAAGGGAAGAAGGACAAGTTATGGAAGCTCCACCTTCAAGTGAGTGTCAATGGCTGGACTTATCCCTTTGTTCTTCTAAGGGCATAACCCAACCCAAGACAATGAAGTTACTAGGGTTGATTAAAGGGAGACAGGTGAGAGTATTCATAGACAGTGGGCTAGTCATAATTTCATAGCCTCAAACTTGGTTCATGACATGGACGTAGAGGTCCCCCACTCCAACTTACATGTTTCAATTGGGAGATAGATGCCAGAAGGGAGCTCAAGGTTGCTATAGGCAGTTGACATTAATTATGGCTAATCAAGAATTCATTGATGATTTTTATGTGTTTGATTTGGGAGGAGTAGATGTCATTTTGGGCGTAAAGTGGTTGGCTTCATTAGGTAATGTTATAATTAATTGGGCCACTTCCACAATGATTTTTTCCTTTAATGACAAAATGATGGTACTTACTAGAGATCCGAGCATGGGTGGTCCAAGTGTGTCAATGAAAGCGTTGCAGAAATTGGTAGAAGTGGAGACCTCATTTGTGCTCTATATTTTTGACGTGTAATCAGAGCAAACAATAGTTGAGGCAGGGACAAAATTAGAAGTCCAACAACAGGTACAACTACAACAATTACTACATAAGTATTCCAAGGTGTTTGAAAAACCAGGTGAACTCCCTCCTAACTGAGTTGTGGACCATAAAATCCCTCTGAAGACTGGGTTTGAACCAATTAATGTTAGGCCCTATAGATATTCACACCAGCAGAAAAATGAAATAGAGAAATTGGTTGCTAAAATGCTGTCATCAGGGATCATTCGCCCAAGCACTAGTCCCTACTCAAGTCCGGTGATATTGGTCAAGAAAAAAGACGACAGCTAGAGGTTTTGTGTGGATTACCGAGCTTTAAAAAAAAATCACCATTCCAGACAAGTTTCCAATTCTAGTGATTGAGGAGTTGTTAGATGAGTTACATGGGGCAGATTATTTTTCCAAGATAGATCTTTGAGCTGGTTATCATCAAATTCGCGTGCATCATGAAGATACTCCTAAAACATCATTTAGAACCCACCAAGGACATTACGAATTCCTAGTAATGCCACTTGGGTTAACAAATGTGCTTGCTACTTTCCAGTCTGTGTTGAATTTCACGTTGCAACCTTTTTTGAGAAGGTTTGTTCCATTGTTTTTTGTTGATATCCTAATTTACAGTAGAACTTGGCAGGAGCATTTAGATCATTTAGATCAAGTGTTGTTCACCTTGCAGCAAGCTGAATTTTATGCAAATAAAAAAAAAATGCAATTTTGGTCAAAGGAAGGTTGATTACTTGGGTCATTTAATTTCAAGGAAAGGTGTGGCTATGGATCCAAAGAAGATAAGGCAGTTTTAAGCTGGCCAGTTCATAAATCAGTCAAGCTTTGAGAGGATTTTGGGATTAACAGGTTATTACCAAAGGTTCATTCATGATTATGGAAAAATTGCCAAACCACATACAGATTGTTGAAGAAGGAAGCTTTGGATGGAATACAGAAGCTGATCAAGCTTTCACACACTTACAACAGGCAGTGACTTCAGCCCCGGTCCTAGCCATCCCTAACTTCACTAAACCTTTTGCTATTGAATGTGATGCTTCGGGTCGAGGAAAAGGAGCTGTTTTATTTTAGGAAAAACAACCGATCGCCTTTTTCAGTAAGGCATTGGCAAACTCATCTCTTTCTAAGTCAGTTTATGAGGAGCTTATAGCATTGGTCTTGGCCATACAACACTGGCGACCTTATCTTATTGGGTGCAAATTTCAGGTGTTTATGGATCAAAAAAGCCTCAAATTTTTGTTGGAATAGAGAATTACTACCCAAAACCAACAAAATTGACTGGCTAAATTGTTGGGCTATGAGTTTGACATCATTTATAAGCTAGGCAATTCTAATAAAGTGGCAGATGCTTTATCTAGAAGGAAGAAAGACAGTAAGGAGATTCAGGCAATATCAAAACCAACATGGCTAGATTACATACAAATAGTGGAGGAGGTGAGAAATGATCCGACTTTGAAGAAGATACTACAGGACTTATCACATGACTCGAATTCTCATCCACATTTTATTGAGGAGCAGGGTAGATTATACTACAAGGGAAGATTGGTGCTATCAGCATCCTTCCCTTGAATTCCAAAGCTTCTCCATGAGTTTCATTCTACTCCCCACAGGGGGCCATTCAGGAATTTACAGAACATATCGCAGATTAGTTCAATCTCTGTACTAGCTAGGGATGAAAGACACAGTCACTGCTTTTGTGGCAGCTTGTCATACTTGCCAATGCAGCAAATATTTGCAATCATCTCCTGCGGGGCTCCTACAACCTTTACCTATACCCAATGCTATATGGGAAGATATAAGCATGTATTTCAATGTGAGGCTACCTCGTTCGAAAGGGTTTGATTCGATCCTAGTAGAAGTGCATAGGCTCAATAAATATGCCCATTTTTTGGCTTTGAAGCACCCTTATACAGCTCAGTCAATTGCAGAGATTTTTGCTAAGGAGATAGTTCGTTTACATGGAGTTCCAGTCTCCATAGTTAACAATAGAGATCCTATTTTTATGAGTCACTTCTAGCAAGAAATTTTCAAATTACAAGGTACCACACTTAAGATGTACAGCCTACCATCCGAAGTCAGATGGACAAACAGAGGTACTCAACCGTATTTTGGAAACATATCTCAAATACTTCACATCTGAGCAACCAAGAGTGTGGTATGAGTTCTTACATTGGGCCAAGTATTGGTACAATACTATTTTCCAGGGGGCTGCACAATGCACTCCTTTTAAGGTAGTTTATGGACGCCCTCCGCCCTCATTATCTAAGTTCATTCCAGGAGAAGTATTGGTGGAGACGATGGCTCAGGATCTTTTGGATAGGGATGAGGCTTTGAGGCAGCTCAAGCACCATTTAAGTAGAGCCCAATAACATACGAAGAAGACAGCTGACTCTCATAGAAAGCCCAGCACCATTCAAGAGGGAGATTGGGTTTACTTGAAGATTAGACCCCATAGGCAATCATCTATGCCTAGTAGATTGCATCCAAAACTCGCAGCTCGCTATTATGGTCCCTACTTAGTAATCAAGAGGGTGGGAACAGTAGCTTTTCAATTGCAGCTTCCAGATGAGGCACAAATCCATCCCATTTCCCATGTATCACAGTTGAAGAAGACAGTGGAGGAGAAGCCAGTGAGCAAGAATTACCACCAGATTTGACAGTTGAAGGGAACATTTTCACTCCAGCACAAGTTGCAGATACTAGAGTAATTGTTCAGCATGGTAAAGAGGTACAACAAGTGCTGATCAGATGGCATGGTAGACCTTTAGAGGAGGCCACATGGGAGGATTTTGAGACTATTGCTTTGCAATTCCCCAGTCTCAACCTTGTGGACAAGGTTCTAGTTTCAGCAGGTGGTAATGTTAATACTACGGATAGGCTAGGGGATTGAATCTTGAAAGTGTATACTAGGAGGAAGAAGGAATAAAAGAAATTAAGTAGCCTGGACAGTTAGAAAGGATTAGTTTGTTACAGTAGTTAGTTAATAAGCATAATAGTAATAAATAGGGGAAGCCAAGGAAGAATGGGGGGGAGAAAAAAAAAAAAAAAGATTGTAGACAGAACTGAACTCTCAGTTGTAAGGGGCATTCCCTTGTAAGGTTGAAAAAAACCTTGTGATAGTAGTAACAATTCATTCTTTTCTTTCGGACCTACTCTTGGTTCTTTTTTTTCTTTTCTTTCCTATTTTTTTTTTTTTGGGTTAAAATTCAAGACCATAACATTTGCAAGTTTTTACACATACCGACCTCCCTCTATAAGAAAATATGGACCGTAGAATAATTCAACTTACTTTGCTCCAATACAATCCATTGTGCAAATGAATGGTTTGTCTTCATCCCCTAATCCAGCGATTACAGGCTGGCAAAAATATGGACCAAACCTGAAAAGCAAAAGAATGCAAACTTTGTTTTCACTGTTCCAAATTAGAGTTTATTAACAATTTAACATAACAAGAAAAATCTAAATCTTATAGTTTACTGTGATTTGTTGTAACCAGGTCTGCAACAAGTAAAAGGGAGCCAAAAATAAATACAAAATTTAACATGGTTCAACTTCAACCTACAATGAGCTGTTGGTCAACATTCAAATTGTGAATTGTACACCATATCATATCACGTCAAATCTTAAGATACATACATATATATGTGTGTGTGTATAAAGATACATAACACTGATACACACAAATATACATACATATATGTACGTATATATAGACACACACACACATATATACATACATACATATGTATGTACATACAGACAGACATACATATATATATATATATGAATGTATATACATCCATACTCAATGTAACAGTTTTAAACTAGGAATTGAGTAAACGGTTTAATCACAAGTCTCAAAACAAAATCATAAGTCTCCCGATCATGATATCCCTCCACCATTAGAATGGTGAGTATCAACAAATTTCCAAAAGATTACCATGCAGGATGACCCTCCACCATCTCAATGGTAGGTATCAACAAATGTCCAAAAGGTTATCATAGAGGATAGCCCTACACCATCAGAATGGTGGTAACAGTTTACAGTTTCCCATCTGGGAGTTCCAAACCATAATGTAATCAAAAGATTCTCCCATATGCTGATTTAAAAAAGACACTTAGTCAAACCACCTTTAAACTAAATTTTCACATAACACTGATAACATAGTTTCATTTCAATTACAAAAACTATACACATGAAATTTCAGCTGCCAAAACAATTTAATAAGGCCTTTATATCTTATGCAATAATAAAGCTTATCTAGACTAATATTATCATAACTACGGACTCAGGTACTTTTAACAAGTATTAGGCTAAGTTTGGCCTGACTTTTTTTCAGCTTAAAAGTTATTTTAAAGTTAAAATAAGAGTTTTAAAAATAAAGTATAAGTTGTTTGGCAGTTTTAGCTTAATAAGCTACGTTTGGCAATTTCAGCCTAAAAGCTCCCCAACTCCCAACCCCTTTTACAAAAATTAAGCTCCTTAAGAGCTTTTCTACAAATGTGTTTGGCCCAAATTCTCCTTTTAAGAAGAAGAAAAGCAAAAAACGCTGGGCCAAACACTATCTTAGTAAGTTCACGTATGTAAAACATGCTCAGGTACACAAGTTACAAACTAGATCCCACCACTATACAGTCCTGCTTCTTTTTTAGTTATTTATTTAAGACCAAAATCTAGCTCATTATCAAGCCAAATCAAGTCAATAGAAAATTCATAAATAAACTGTTTCACAGTCATAAAAATTTAAACAGGAGGGATGAAGGAAAAATGGAAAAGCATGTAGAGTAACCAACCGCAGAATGCCATATACATGTTTTATATTCAAAACAAGGACAATAGACTTCCTCATAATATGTCCTGTTTTTTAAGGGAACAAAGAAAAACGGGAAGGGGTGCAACAAACTGAAGTAAGCAACAAAGAAAAGGAAATATTTAAGTTCCTAGACAAGTAGGCATTTCTACATACAGGTATTTTGCAAACAAACCTTCAGTCTCAGCTAAGTTTAGAAAGAAATATTTATTAGAAAAATGCTAACAATACACTCTTTAACACATTCTTTTAACACACTCTTTATTATTAGTTAAATTTATTAAAAATCACAAAATTATGTGCGTCTCACTCCTATTTAATGAGTCTCACGTGATTCTCAATAAATTCCAGTCAATTACAAAGAGTGTTAAGAAGTGTGTTGTTAGAACTACTCACTACTACGGCCATAAGACAGAGATATATAACTCAGTCTTACTTAACATCTATATATTCCACTACCTTATCATTAATTGAAAAAAACATAAAAAAAGAAAAACTAAAATCCAAGAGCCATTTTGAAAGGACACCGTGATTCATATACAGACAAAACCTACTCTATACACACGCGTATCAATCTATTCAAAACTCACTAATAATACCCCATATCAATTTTAATTCATACGAGTTCACTAGACAAACCCCATTTTTAACAACACCAAAAAAATTAAAACTTTTAACAAATTTTCCTTCAAAAGAAACCCACAAGAGAGTTTTTAATTCCCCTCAGATCTAAATGGCATTACCTTTTCTCATAGAGCAAAGCAGATACTAAGCTGGCAAATGTCTCCGGTTTCATATCCCTCTCTTCACGAAGCTGATACAGTTTGTGCCGGAAAACGAGACGCTGATACCTTAGAGCAAAGAAACGAGAACAAAAACAATTAAAAAAAAAATTGGGAAGAGAAAAAGAAAAGAAAAGAAGAAAATAGAGGTAAAGGGTACATACAGCGTCTGAGCATCGGTGGCGAGGCCAGAGAGAGCGATGAAGAGCTTATCGTGAATCTTGGAAATGCGCTGAAAATCGGTGGCTATGGTTTGGAGCTGAACGCCGAGCCTTCGGTCGCTGGCAATGGCGAAGCAGTTCTTGCCGACCATAGCCACCACGGCACTTCCGTTGTACTCGAAGATCGACATCCTTTGAATTTGTTCCCAGCGATGATGCAGATTCTTTGGGGGTCAAGTCGCCAAATGTAATGTTGTAGTACTAATATTTGAAGAGCATCCTAGTTTTCTTTGGGGTTAAGCCATCAAATAATAATAATAAAAAAAAATATATTAAATCATTGATTTTCCTTCTTTTTTTTTTAATTTGTTGAAGAGTTGCATAGAAGTGACTTTCTAGTGATGTTTCAAAACTTATACCCGTCATTGACTCGTTGAATCAGAGGATCACTGCATGACCTAGTTTTTATTTAAAATTTAGAAAATATTTATGACAATTAACTTCCATACCTATAAAATTTATTAAATTAAATTTCAATGATGATGTGTAGCTAAAAATAAATAAAAAATCAACAATGATATTTGAGATGAGGGTAAAGAAAGAAAGGATTGAAGGTTATGCATTTAAATCAAATAGATAAGAGCAAGTGTAAAAGTAAGTGTAATGTGTGGCTACACGAGAGACATTTATGTCATACGCATCTATTTATTCAGATTTCGGATTTACAATTTTGGTGATTATTATCATTTCACATATGAATATTTATTTTTATAATTAAAATTCATAGTAAATAAATATTTTAAATATATAATTATATTATAAGTTGAGGTTTCTATTTTTTTAATAGTTATAGTTAAAACAACGTCATTTCACGCTTTAAAAAAATGTTGAACCGATATGTGTCAACCCGTCAATTCATCCCGGTTCAATGGCAAAACCCATCGAGTCAAACCGATTTATATCGGATTGATGGCATGTCTGATCCAATCATGGACTCATACCAGTTGCACCATCGATTCTTGATCCGACAGATCGATCTAAGTCAATTTTTAAAATACTGCTTTCTAGCATGGCTGTGTATAATTTTAATTTAATAAAAAGGGTGTTCGTAAAAATAAGCATTTTAATTTAATATTATAATGGCTTAATATATTTGTAGGTCCTTGAACTTTTTAGGAATTTTTAATTAGGTCTCTAAACTAAAAAATTTATAATTAGATCATTGATTTTCTAAATTTTTGTAATTAGGTCTCTATAATCATTTTATGGCGGGTTGGAACTGTAAAAAAATTTACAATTTGTGACAATTTTACTAACTCTAGGGACCCAATTACAAAAATTTAGAAGATCAAGGATCCAATTATAGTTTTTTTTAGTTTAGGGACCTAATTAAAATTTCTTAAAAAGTTCAGAAACCGATAGATGTATTAAACCTATTATAATTATATATAAAAAAAATTATTTAGATTATGGAATGTTAACTTGACCAAAGATTTAGATTATAGAATGAGCCCATTAACATTAGTTAATTTGAGCAATAAACAATTTGATTTTTTTAATGATTTTAATTTTAATAAAATTTACTAAAATGTAAAATTATTTTATGTAAACATCCTCAAATAGGATAATGCCAATTATGTTAATAAAAGATAAATAATTATTTTTGATATTGTTTTCATTAGTGCTCTGCATGGGACGGGATGTTACTCCATATTATGTTTATTAATGGGCCAGAGAATCCATTAGTTGAGAAAAAGAATCATTGGCCCAATAAGAGCCCAAAGTCATTTTTGTCTTAAAACCCCTATCCCACCCTCACTCTCTCACACACACCTCTAGTCTTAGAAAGGAGAAGAGAAAAGAAGAGAGAAAAGAGAAGAGAAGGAGAACGAGCAAGGAGCAAGGAGCAAGGGACACCCACAAACTCAATCACTTTTGGAACTCATAGTGAGTGCTTCATCTTCATCTTCTTTCCCTTCCCGTTTTTGATCATGTGGTTTTATGACTAGAATTTGGGTTTTGAGTTTTGAACCCTAAAAAGGGGAATTTTTGTGATTCTTGTAGTTTTGCATGACTGATGAGTTGTTTGATGTTGGGTTGATATTTAGAGGCATTTAGGATCATTTTTGAACCATTCATGATGAATTTGGACCCTTGGGTGGTCATGGTTGGTCTAGAATGCACAAAAATCGAGATTTTGCAAAACCACGTTGTGGCTAAGCGAAAATTAAACTTTCGCTGAGCAAGAAAAATCTAGCTCAACGAAAATAGGTCTAGAGACAAGTCTAGAAACCCCATGTAGGCTCACTAAGTGAAAGTGGACCTTGTTGAGCAAAAAAGGTTCCAGAGAACAGGTTTGGGACCTCTGCATATGTTTGCTGAATGACTCCTTGGCTCGCTAAGTGATAAGGTCTTAATTGCTAAGCAAGGCTAGGCCTTCGCTAAGCGAGAGACCCCTGAAACTGCATATTATTCATAGCATTTTATGATGTTTTATTAACATTGATGCATGCTGAAATGATATTTGAGGACATGATGTAAACATATGTGAGTTTTTTTTTTAAGAGTCTCCATTGGGGAAGGAGGTTAGTAACCCCTCCAAATACCAATGGAAGACTAAATGTTTATGTAAAGAAAGAGATGCATGTTAAGACTAAGTGCCCTCTTTGGGTGAATAAGCGAGGTTCTGTCATTTTCCATTTCCCAAAGACTAGTGATTAAACCCCTCAGACTAGAGGGGTATATAAGTACGAGGTCATGACATAAGGACAAGGGGAACGCTCTTTAAAAGATTAAGCTTAATACTTTGCGGTATGATGGAAAAGAGAAAAGATTAATGTTAAGCATGCGAAAAGTGAATGCTTAAGTTATGTTTATGAATATATAACGGTTTAAGAAAAGTTTTAGATAAATGGTGCATTCATGAGGCATATCTATATTGTTGCATGTTTATAACTCTCACTGAGACATTGTCTCATTAGTTTAGTTTCATGTTCGAGATTGAACAAATTACAAAAAGAGATGAAGTGACTTACAAGATATTTATGTTTTGTATAGAGATATCTTCTTAGACTAGTTTTGAAAGACAATGATGTTTTGCTATAAACTTTTGTAAAAGTGATCCCCTAAGTATGGGGACCCCCATTTATGATGTATGTGATTATGGTACTTGAGAAGCATGTAAAACCTTGAATAGTAATTTCTTGACTAATGACATCACATATTGTGTTATCCTTGTGTATATGTTTTATTATCCATACTCTAATGATTAAAATGTATAAGTTAAAGTAATACCTCTTAGGGTTTTACATTTTACATTACCATCGAATTAAAATTATCATAAATGATAACATTGTTGATTTTATAGTATTTACTTTAAAATTAATATATAAGGCGATTTTTAATTAGTTGATGATGTATAAATATTCATAGATATGAAAAATAAACTTTTTCTTAAATAGAATCTTGAATTTAAATCTTATGTCTGATGTAAATTTTAGATATTGAAAATTTAGTTGAAAATAATGTTTGAATAAAAAATGATATAATTAAGTAAATCAATTATACAAAATGAAACACACACACACACACACACACACACACACACACACACACACATGTATATATATATATATATATTATAAAATTATTTAAAATAAAAAGTATTAAAACTTTTATATTTTATGAGTTTATAAATTATTGTTTCTTTTTTGACAAAACTATTTTTATTGCTTAATATACATAATTAAAATAAAAATTAAATATTTGAGTTACATTTTAAGCCATTCATGAAATATGAATAAAATTTTCGTAATATCATCTAGATTTTTTTTAATATTATTTACATATTACTTGGGTCAGGGATAACCTTGACCTATCTTGGGAATTATTTTTCCTATCTCAAGATGGTATCTAGAATTAAGTCTTGAGAAAACTTTGGTTTTCGTAACTCTCTTGCTCAATTGTTGTTTTCTAGTCCTTTACTCACCATATCACTTGCTTCACATGACTTGTCATCCCTTTTTTGTTCTATTGTGACCCCTTCTAGGTTGTAAGTCACACATTAGAGCAATGTTTTGGCCTATTTTTTTTATTTTGTCTAATGTTTTTGCCATGTTTCACCACAGTTCAATGTTTCTTGGTCGATGCCTTATGATTTTGCTATTGTCTAGGTTGTTCGTTGTCCCTTGTGGTTTTTTTTATTGGTAATCTAACTTGTTTGTAGGTGTTTCTCCATAAGGCAAACACTAAAACTAAGTTGACTAAGAAGAAGACAGCCTCTTTTACATTTTTTGGCTCTCCAATCATCATTATAGATAGTTTGAATGGTAAGAATTACTTGGTCTGATCTTGTGCTATTGAGATCTAGTTCCTAAGTGAAGGGTTAGCTTGTTGGACATCTCACCAAGAAGGCTTATAAGATCTATAGGGAGATGAAGGGTGAATGGGAATAGGTGGACTATTCACTAGTATCCCTCTTATAGCAATCAATTAAGCCTAAATTGGTTGTACATTTTCATCCTTACAAAACATGTTATGATATTTAGCAAAAGTTATGAAGTGTTTATGCTAATGATATCCAAAGGTTGTATTAGTTTTTTGCAAACTGGCAACACTTAAGATGATTGATAATGATTTACCTTCTCCTTCGAACTAAGCTCAATCCATCATTAATGAGCTCAAAATGATGATAATAAGTGATGACTATAAAACATAGGGGAACACAAGAATGGATGTTGAATTGCGTTTTTTCAAAATCTATTCATAAATCATTTTGAAAACCTTTCAAAAACTCTTGCACAAAACAAGTTTGTAAATATGACAATGTCTATAAGACGAATCAAGAACATCGTCCTATGAATAAATTACATATTTTTATAAGCATGTTTATCAAATACTTAAATAATTTTCTCACAATTCAACTCCTTTAACATTAGTATAAATAAAACAGGTAAAAGAAAAAGAGAAAGAACATAAAGGTTTATATTGGTTCGTCTCACAACTCGAGACTACATCTAGTCTTGGCAATAACCAAAATCTCCACTAGTCATATATTTACATGAATTGTGTACCTTACTTTTACAAGTATTCTTTTACACTTTGCCTTTTTAGGTAATCAATCCAAGTATTATTTAACACATGCCTCTCCAACCACTATGCCCAAGTTTTTTTTTTCAACAAGTCTCTTCGAGCTCAACAAACTCACCAATGTTTGTAAGAAAGACATAACCTTAGACTATCATGAATATGTTAACCCATTGATATTTTGTGTCAATGAACTTAATATCAAAAACTCTTTTTTGAACATAGTCTTTGATAAAATGATGTTTGACCTCTATATATTTAGCTATAGAATGTTGAATGAGATTCTAAAAAGATTAATACCACTAGTATTAGCACATAAAACAATCTTTTTCTCAAAACTAGAGTAACCCTCTAATTGATATTTTATCCAAAGTAGTTGTGAGTAATAACTAGTAGCTGATATATACTCTACTTTTGCAGTTGATAAAACTATAAAGTCCTGCTTCTTGTTGACCCATGAGATAAGGCTTCATCTAATGAAGTGACAACCTCAATTGTTACTATTGCTTTCAATTATATCAATAACATAGTTTGCATCATACTATCCAACTATTATGAAATTTTTATTTTTCTTGTAAAACAAACTTAGGTTAGTGGTACCCAATAGATACTAAAAGATCCATTTTCAAAACTTTTAGATATGATTCTTTAGGATCTAACTAAAATCTAGCACGTATACACACACTAAATATAATACCAAGTTTACCTATTGTAAGATAAAGCAAATAACCAATCATACCTCCATAGATTGTTTGATCTACTACATTACATGACTTGTCCTTTATTAAACTAACAAACAAATGTATTAATGTGCTTATGGGCTTTAATCCATCCATCTTAAACTTCTTCAAAAGCTATTTTATATGATTGTGTTGATGAATGAATATTGTGTTTCCGTTTTGTTTGATTTTTAGACTAAGGAAAAATTAAAATTCTTCCTTCATACTTATCTCACCCTCGTTTTGCATCAACTTAGAAAAGCCCTTGTACAAGCATTCATAAGTGACAACAATATAATGTCGTCTACATATATTTACATAATAATGAAGTCCTGATTAGAACATTTTCTAAAGAACGTTGTATCAATTGTTCATCAAGTAAAACCATTTGAAATCAAAAAATTGCCTATTATGCTGTACTAAGCTCTAGGAGCTAGTTTAAGACCATATAAAGCCTTTTTGAACTTGAAAACATGGTATGGAGAAATAATGCCCTCAAAACCATGTGCTTTTGACATCCATTTGAAAAATTATGTTTTTGTATGTAGCAAATAGAAGCATGATCGTAATATCTTCTAATCTTTCTGTATGTATCTGTAAGACCTGTCTTTTATAATCTATGAATAAGCAGTTGGCTAATTTGAAAAGAGAAATTAAATTTAAATTTAGTTTTAATAAATAATTAAAAGAATAAGTGGTTGCTTGTTGTGTAAATTTCTATAGAGTTTTCTGTAGAAATTGAGTTTGTTTGAGTTTCGATAGTGCAAAGGTACATTATGAAAGCAGTCAGTGTAAGATTTGTAGCATGTCAATCCATGATTAAGTGATTAAATAATTAAGAAGAGAAACTAAATTTAATTTTTAGTGAAACATAGACAATTAAAATACATGATGTTCTTGTTTGAGTTTTATAGATATTTCTGCGAGAATTTAGACAATGTTGATACCATCTAAGTAGAGATTTATTTGTATAAGTCAATGAGTAATATAGGATCATGAAATTAATCACAATTAATTTAAAATTAATTATGATTAAATTTTATTTGGTTTGATAGCTTTTCTTATGGAAGGATTAAAAACATAGGGTTTTATTCTATTAACGCCTAGGACTAATTATCGAAAAATCTATTAGATAAAGAGAACTAACTGGCTGACTGATACAAAGATAGTTCAATAACACTTTGAGACATTTTAGTGAGTCATAAACTTATTAGAATTCTAATTCCAATTAATTTATTTTAATTGGTTTTGAAGTCAAAAAACCCTAAACCTTACTCGACAAATTTCGGTATTTGACTATTACTCCCTGACAGTGTAGGAAATTAAAAATTTTTACTGCCTAGCCTTACGCTACTCGTCCTAAAC
Organism: Spatholobus suberectus; assembly: GCA_004329165.1. Lineage (NCBI taxonomy): Eukaryota > Viridiplantae > Streptophyta > Magnoliopsida > Fabales > Fabaceae > Spatholobus > Spatholobus suberectus. The sequence goes on along the minus strand of QUWT01000676.1, from coordinate 172,372 downwards.
CAACACAACCAAGTAATCCATTAAACTTCCTAAGCTAATTAATTTAATCCTAATCCTACTATACCTTAAATCTCCAAATACTGATCCTAATCACATCAAACTTATACTATGTACTAAAAGTGTACCCTACATGTACTAAAACCACCAATCCCATCCCTTGTTTCTCCTCCTTGGACATCCACCTAGGCTTTTCCAAGAAGCTATGTTACTTTTTTTTTTTCAACTCCTTAATGGTTAAGGAGTTGATTTTGCCTTTTACCATTTTACCCCTCCTAATTGGATTGTAATGTAAGTTTTGACAGCCCATTTCCTCCTCTTTATAAGCTCATAGCCGTGTGACATAAAGCTTTCCCCACTCTTATGTTTTCAAAATTTCTCTTAAGTGCTAGTGTGTCTGTTGGAAGATATAAGGGTTCTAAGTGTTAGTCTTGGTAAGTCTCCACTTTCCTTCATTCTTTCTTTTTCTTTCACTTTCTTCTAAGATCCTTGTGTTTCAAAACTGTTTTCCTTACTTCCTTGGCCCAAGATCTGACTTATGTTATGTTGATGTGATGAATGGTTCATTCTTGATGGTGGTTGATGCTTGTTTATGCAAAGGTTGAAGGAGAACCACCCCCCTTGTCACCTTTCTCTTCAAACACTCTAAAAGACCTTGCCTTGAAAGTAAGGAAAATTATCCTTTTTTATGTATTCTTATTGTGATGCTACTATTTTTGAGTGATTGGTTCTTCAAAAATTTCGTTGGTATGATTTAAAGATGTATCTTGATGAAAAGAAATGATTTTGTGAAGTTTGCCTTGATGGTCATGCTATTGTTTCAAATTTAACATTGACATCCTTCATTGTTTTTGTTATAACTTGAGTTGTGGTCATTATTTTTTAGTACCTTTTTTTATGAAATTAGACAAAATTTGTCTCACAATGGAATCAAGAACTGTATGAAAAAGTTAAGAAACAAAAACATTATGCCTGTTGAAATTGTGGTTGTTGTTTAAAAATGTTGTTTTGGCAGTGTGTACTTAAATGTGATTATGAAATTTTTGTTGGGTGTTTGATAAAACTATTTGAATGACTAAAACTACATTTAATAATCTTTCTCTGGATATATGGTACGCATATATTTATTAACGTTTAATATTTTTACTTATTTTTGGAAGTTGATGATTGTACACTATTTCTGGCTGAAAGTGTTTTTGGGAATTGTGAATTTTCAAAAATCATTATAAATTGTGTAGACTTTTGTTTTGGATGATCTTGGTCAATTTGGAAAGATTTTTGAGTGTACTTTTAGAAAATTGCAAAACAGTTTCATTGGCTTCTTGTAAAGCAATCTAACCTTACTGTTTTGTTATTTTTGTATCTTTTTTTGTAGATTTTTTCTTAAAGTGATTTTGGATGATCTAGAAAATAGACAAAATTTTCTTTTTAACAAGCTATAGATCACGTTTTACAAAAATCATTTAAATGTTCAATTTTATTAATTAAATCGAGGCCTAAATCTGGAGGACTTCTTAATTTTGTTTTTAACCTTAAGTTTTAAAACTTTTTTTCTAGTTTTATAAAATGCTTTGTTTTAATACTTGAAACTTCTTTGTGGATCTTTTTGTTTAAAAGCTAAATGTGATTTTTAAAAGAATATATATTTTTGTTTTCTTAAAATTTTAAAGATATTTTAATGATTTTAAACAAGTTATCTAATTTTAAATTAACTTAATATCTTAGAACATAATAACAAAAATTCTAAGTTTTGCCACATAATGATAAAAATAATATTTCTTCCAAATCTTTTCATTTAAATAAGTAAATTAAGGGTGAATAATATAGTTTTTAAACAAAAGTAATTGATAAAAGACTTAAAGAAAATTGTTGTGGTTGATAAGGTGCCTTAATGGGAGGACATTAGCTTATCCTCAGTAGGATCGCGCTCTTGGTAGGATCCTACTACAGAGCCAATGCTAGATAAGGTTCCTTGTTGTGGCACATGATGATGAGCCAATGTTGGATAGGACTCAATGTTGTGGCACATGATGATGTTATATTTCTTTAAAGGATAAGTGTGGTGAATCAATGATGATATTGATGATGGTATTTATGCCAATAACATTAATGACTAAATCCCATGAATGATAAATTGTTGATGTTGAGATGTGTCATGCATTCATGCATGAGTCGAGCAATTTGACACTAAAGGTATCAAAGAAATTATCGGGTTCTTGGGGTGTGAAAGCTTAAGGATATGTGGATGGCACAATTCCATAGGAAACCAGGACTTTGCATGCCCCCGTGTCGTGGTATGCGATACTCCCATACGAATATCTTGACTAGAACATTGGTTCACATGATTAAGATCAGTATTCTCCAAATGGTTTTTGGCACACGCCACTTGAAGGATTTTTGTGTTGATGATACCATGATTAAGGAATATGCTGCCTGACTTAGGTTGTTCTTCATGGAGAGGATCCAAGATGTCTACATTTGTATATTGGTTACTATCATTGATGAGGTTATAACATGTTGGTTGAAAATATGATAACTTGTTATGGTATGCTTATGTGCTTTGGACAAATTTATGTTTGAATATATTATAAGTTTCAATTTTTTGTTTTTATTTTGCTATGAGTATTCTCTTTTGGATAATTTATCCTTGGATGTTTTTATGTATGTGACTATGATGATCGTGATGATTCGTTGTCACGGGAGTAGATGGATGGAGCCCCACTTATTTCCTTAGTTCTCTTTCGACTTCTAGGAATGCATATTTGTTGTGAAAGTCGTCGCTTAAGGATCTTACTACCACAATCTGGTAGCAAACGAGAGGCATAATCCTTGCTTACTTGTCAAATCTGGATACGCTAGAGGAGTTAGGATGAGTTACAAGTCAGGCTTAAGATGGGCTTATTATTTTTGGATTAGTGTCACCCAACACATTGGAGGGTGAGAGATCTTCTTATAAGAAGATAGTTGAGGTAGCTCGCATAGTGCTCGTGGTGGATCACTTTTAGAACCAAAGACGTTAAAGTGTCTAGACCCTCAAATTTTGAAGATAACAAACTTATTAAAGTTTAAGTCTATGTTTTTAAACTAATGGATTTACAGCATCTAATCTCAAACGAGCGTCCAATAGACTCATATATGATGACTGTCCAAGTGTAAGTCTCATTTATGGACTCAGTGTTTTAAACTTTAGACAATCACATTAGATGTGTCCAAACGCAAGCTATTAAACGGCTAAGTTTTTTTTCATCCAATCTATGTGTCCTTCTTTTATATATCAAGACTAATGCCTTACCTTTTTAAGATCTAACGTTCAAATATTTTGAGCATTAAATAGTAGACAGAAACATTCTAGTGCAAAAGCGTAGCAAGGCAGAAAAAGAAAGTCAACTCTTCGAGCTGTCAAACCAAATGAAGAATGTTTAGAAAAGCAAACCTCCCCCACAGAGCTGCTCTTTCCGTTTTAATGCAAGTTTAAAAGCTGTCCTTCCTGATATATCTAAAAGCTCGATACGCGCATCTCTTTCTTGAAGATTGAAGCCAAGTCTTCTTCAACGGCTCTTTTCCACTAAAGACTATATATATACCAAGAAAGAAGAAGAAGAAGCGATGCAGATAGAACAACAACGAATCAAGCACGAACATAAAAACGCTGATTGCTTTCTTACACGTCCACTAGATGATAGTTTATAAATTTATGATACATTACTGTATTGAGCTTAATCTTCTATATCCTCACTGTGTGAATTGAATCTGTTTGTAAACAACTGTTTTGTTGTGAAAGCCTGGAGAGGCTTAGTGAAAAAGAATACTTGGGTTGGTAAAGTAATCTGTGGTGATTGCATTGTAAAGCCTGAAGAGGCTGTGAAGAATACTTGTAACCAAGGTTGGTTAGTGGATACCTTTTGGGTGAAGGGACTGGACGTAGCTCAAGGTTAAGTGAATCAGTATAAAATTCTTTGTGTGCTTGTCTTCTCTATCCCTCAGCTTAAAAACATTTTCGAACTTGTTTTATATTGTAATGTTTTTGAAACGCACAATTCAACCCCCCTTCTTGTGTGCCTCTTGCTATTTCACATTTCTCCTTAGTTGTGTGAGTTAGTAGCTATAACCAGCTTAGGAAGTGTGTATATGTATTACCCCTTCCCCTTTTATCGATTTGTATTTGCAGTTTAGTCACCTGTACTGACACACGCATCACATGTTGGAGTATTTTGATCTTTTGTGTATGAGTTAGTATACAAGGCACTTTGTTGTGCTTGTACAAACCCATGTTGATGTTTTTATAAGTATACGATTTCTTTTTCTCACATGTTTAATGGTATGAATATTTCTATTATATGTTAGCACTGATGAATAGGAAAGCACTTGAGAATGCAAAAAATTCTTACACATTTTTATAATTAAATTAATTAAAGAGTTTTTATAATTGAATTAAAATTGAATCCCGGTTATGTTGGTCAAGTTTTCCTGTGATGAAGGTGGGTTGTTACATGTACAGAAGTCTTAGTGAAGTTGATACCTTTTTGTTGGTTATAGCTTTGAGTTACTAGCCTTGCTTCATTTCTAATGACTCTTCCATCTTCATCAAGTTTGCTTCTAACTACTTATCTTGTTCCAATGATACTTTATGTTCAAGCTTAAGAACAAGTGTCCACACATCAATTCTGGTGAACTGCTTGAGTTCTTCTTGCATTGTCAAGTTCAATATTTGAAACTAACGATAATAAAGCTTCATTTTTGAATGAATATTTGGTCCTTACTTTAGTTTTTTCTCCAATGATGAGGTCTTTTGGATGTACAACAAACTTTCAGATGTGCTTTATTTGTTCTTCAGGTTTAACAACTTGAATCAATTGTTAAGGTGGATCGTCTATCAGTGGATCAACTATTGGTTCATTTTTCGTTTGAATAGCTTCTGATGAACCAATATGCAAATTTATAAAATTATCCTCAAAATTTGATAGTTTTCCTATTAGTTGTTAGTCCATTATTGAATTTAACATTAATAAATCTTCTACTATTGAAGTTCTAGAGTTGAAAACTCTATAAGCTTTTGAAGTCTCTGAATATCTAACAAGATTCCTTTATCAACCTTCGAATCAAATTTTCCAAGTTGATATCTAATGTTTAAGATAAAACATTCACACCCAAAAGTATAAAAATATGATATGTTAGGTATTCCCCCTCTTCACAGTTCATAAGGAGTCAATAATGGTTTGATGAATATTTTGTTTTGAACTTAACTTGTTGTGTTAACAATTCTTGCCCAAAAATGCTTTGGTAGAGTTATCATAAAGTAGGGGTGAGCACGAATCCTAGTCAACCTAATGACCCGATCAACCTAAATCAAATCGAAGGGGAAAATCTAGGTTGGTTCGAATAATTAGTTTGGTTTAGAATAAAATTCTAATCCCAATGATATCATCAAATTTGAGCACATGAAAACTGACTTGAACTAATCCAAACATATACCATTTTAAATAATTTTTAATTTTTTATGTTGTATAGTTCTATAATTTTTATATTGTGCAATTTTAAAATTCTAACTTTTGAGACTATTCATTAGCTTTCTTTCATTTTATTATGATTTTTTATTTCCCTTATTTTTCCTATTCTTTTTTATTTTTTTACATATGTTTTTATTTTATTAATAAGCCTAATCACTCAACCCGACCCAATGTGAGTATGATCAGGTTGTTAAAAAAAAATGAAAAATCCAAGCCAACCTAAATTGATTAATATTGATTGGTATGGATCTAAATATCTCCTATACTTCACCTAACCCTGACTTGTGCCCACACCTATCACAAAGTGTGGTCCTCATCATCTCTAGTAAGGTTCTATTCTTCCTATCCTTAACCCCATTTTGTGTAACACCCTCATTTTAGACTTATGTTTAATTCATAATATATGTGAAATTACCAGGGAATTAAGAAACTGACAGATAGTCTTAATTCTTCTACATTGAGGGCTGACATATGGAAAATGACTAAACGACTGTGAATTGTCATTTTTAACTTAGAAATATGTCATGCATATTAAAATATAATTTTGGAAATTTTCTAGGAATTTTCTGAGATTCCTATGGAAAATGACCAAATTACCCTCCATTGATTGCTAAAACTGTAGCCGGCATAAGTGAAATATGTAAAAGAGACAAAATGAACATTCTCAGTTCATTTTTGGGTTAGATATTTAATTTTATAATTTCCATAAAAATTTTGGAATTTTTTGAGTTAAAATGAAATTTCTATGAATTTTTAACTCAAAAATATTGAATAAATACTCAAAAATTCGAATGAAATTACTAAAAATTAATTTTAAATTTTGGAAATTATTTTTAATAAATAATTAAGGTTCTCACAAAATTCCAAAGAAAAATTCATTCAATTGCTATAAAAACCAAATTTACAAGTTTAAAGACGTTTTATTGAAACTGGTCGATTCCTCTACAGAGAAAATGAAACGCAGAGACCTAAGGAAGTAGAGACCCATGACACATTGATCAAACACTCCGCAGACCCATCCCTCTCTTTTTTCCACATGTAATAAAAAGAAAATTTAAAAAAGGAAAAAGAAAAAAGCAAAGTTACTTTTTTGCCCCCTTTTCTAGCCACTTATTCCTCTATATAAGCTAGCCCTTGGGACAGCTTTTCACCTCCCTTTTTAGCCCAAGGAGCACGTCCAACACTCTCTCTCTCCCCTTAATTCCATTTTTAAAGCTTCCCTACACAAAAAATCTCTATTCTCTCCTTCTTCCACCCTCCATCAAAGGCACCACCATCCACCACCTTGTTGGAAGCAAGCACTCATCCTCCTCCTTTCTCTAACAACAAAAACATGAGGTACATGGGGAGAGTGGGGTGTTCTTAAATTTATTACTTTCATGTAGATGATTTATGGGTGGGTTTGGCCGTCAAACCCTTAATATGTTGTTGTTCTACTACCTTTATTCTCATTTCTCTTCTTCTTGTTGTTATAGTTTTCTTTTGTGTAGTTGTTCACTTTATTTTTTGTTGTTCTCTTTTATTCATGGCTGGAAGTGTTGTTTGAAATTGCTATTGACATCTTAATGTTGGCTTATATGGCTACATTACCCTAAAATGACCAAAGTTTGGTTGAAGAACTCTAAAACCTCTAAACCAAAGCCTTAAAATTGTAAGCTTCCTTCAACTTGGTAATAAACAGAAAAAGGGAAGACTTTTATAACATGTCAACACTTTTGAAACCTTGATCCAATCCTTCCAAGGGGGACTCATGAAAATGGTCACTTTCTTAAGACAAGAATGAAACTTTACTTATCACCAAAAACCCTAGAGGATCAAGGACTTTTGAAACTAAAACCAGAACTCAACTGATCATTAAAAGTTGACATTTTTATCTCCCTCTAAGTCACGGTTTTGAATGAAGAGAATGGATGATTATTTTATTTTTTGACCTACCTAATAACTCTATAATTTTATTTTAGTTATTAAAGATCCACAACTTAGTGAAAAGAGTGATTTTTGTAGAGAGGTATCTAAGTTCCAGCGAGTTAACTTCGATTTCCGTCTGAACAACCAACATTGTTTTCGTAGTAACTCAGGATACACTCAATAATTTTAAGTGATTTTTTTTATGAAAATTAGACAAAATTATGTTCGAAATGGACATAAGAATCGTTAAAAAAGGTTAAGAAACGATGAAGCTACACTTTTCAAAAGTTGGGGTTACTTTTCAGAAAATGGTAATTGGTAGTGTTCACTTAAAAGTTATTTTTGAACTTTCTAGTGCGAGTCAACTGATTTGTATTGAACGAATATAAAGTAGACTCCCTAATATTTATTTGGATATATATTTTTCCTACTTTAGTCATTGTTTACTATTTTTACCAAATTTTACAATCGAAGTCACACGTGCTGTTTCTGACTCAAGATGTCTTTCTCAATAGCATACTTTGAAAAATCATCATAAATCGACTAGGCCTTAGTTTTTGGAGTTCTTGGACTTGTTGAAAATGTTTTCTAATGTACTTTTTGAAAATGATCTCCTTGTTCGCAAAAAAATTAAAAAGGGATATGAAAATAGCAAGGGAGTGTTACTGGTGCTCCAATAGGGGCCTCCTGACCTCTCTGCCTTGTTATTTTCTTATCTATTGTTATAGATTTTTGTTTGGGATTATCTTTAATGATTTAGAAAGTAGACAAAAACATATTTCCAACAAGCTATAGATCATGGCAAACAAAAATCGTTAGCCCACTCAAATTGAATTTCAAATCCAAACTTAAAAACTATGCTATCTGGAATTTCGGTTTTGGAACAAAAAAATGAAAAAACATGCTTCTAGTCACTAAATCCTTATTTTCCATACTTAGGACCTAAAATGAATCTTTTTATTTAAAGTTAAACAAAATTCCCTTTTAAGGAATAAACCCTCTTTGTTTTTATATAATTTAAAAGGACTCTTTCTTAACTAAGACATAAAGTCTTATTTGGGTATCATGAAATAAGTGATTTGTTTTACTAAATTTTTTTAGAATCATGATTAATTACTACTAATTAATTTCGTTAAAATAGATTGATGGTGACATCTAATATTGTTAGGTAATTTGGTATATGAGACATACGGATAGTCATATACTAAGTATTAATTAATTAAGTTGAACTTTTCATTAAACACCTAAGTTCCTAATTAAGAATTTAAATGATTAAATCAAATCACTATTAGCTAACTTAGGGCCTCCTAAGTAAGCTTAAATCTTTAAATTAGGCATTTAAGATAATGGAGACAAATCAATGCTAATCTTCTAGTGTCCTATTTGTTGTTTTGTTTTCTTAAATTATATACTTAGAATCTCCCTACATTATACTACGATAAGAACCTTTGTATTAAGAGGCAGAGATGTTGAGGAGAGACTGTGTTGGTACTCAGGTGAGTTGAGACTAGGGAAACCTCTGTTCACATTGAGAAGGTTAAGAAAGAACAGTAGTGGAGTCATAAAGTAGTGTGATGCGAAGGACATGCCAAGGCATGGCACCCTACATGGGAAGTTACAGTCGGTATGCTGAGGAATGAAAGGCAGGGATCCACTTGCGGAGGTCTTGGGGGTAAGGCGTCAAGTGGTGAAGGTCCTAATGACTGAGGTAGTGCTCTTTAGTCAGGATATTCGCCTGACCAAGCTTGGCAACCCCGACAACTGCTCAGCATTCTAGGATTGGTGCGAGAGTATACCTCTATGTGGATAGTGAATGTCCTAAGCTGTTGCTCTGTTCCTCGATGATGATGAGGATTGTACCATGTTGAGTAGAGGTATATGTACTCCCAGTCACTTCTTAGTTCTGTTAAAGAACCATGTTGGGAGTATGGATTCATATAGTGTCAAGGGTAGATGTTACAGCTTAGACAAACCCTAGGTTCCTTTTTCTTTGGGGCCAACTGTGTCTTGTCGGTATAAGATGGTAGGATACCCTACCATCTATGTGAAAGTAATTTTGAGAACAAATTGCCTCACCCCTCTGTATTTTTCTTTTATGCATGATCATTGTGGTTGATACTTGAAGATGGCAACCTTCCTCGTCTTGCTGAATATACACGCTGATTTTGATGTTGCGGGGACATGGAGTTACGATGAAAAGGCTGACTATCTGACCCACCGCGGCCTTGTCTCTATCACGTTCATGTCCCCTATTCCAGGAGCGTTCATGCCCCCTATGACGTGGACGTTCCCGATCTTGGTATCGTTCTCACCGCTAGCACACTTTCACTATGTGCCTCCACCACCCCCGTCTCTACCAGCAGGTGCAGAGATCCCTATTGCGGCACCATACATACAAGCATATCCACCACTACCAGCTGAGCACCCTATAGATGATGTACAGCCCCTTGAGGAAGGATCACCCATGGAGGTGGTACTGGCCGAGTCCTCTATGGACTCTTCTGTGGCTGACGATTGGTCCACCCTTTACTCCTCCTCCTCTGGACTCGAGGCACCTTGCAAGGTGCTTAATGGCCATGCACACCACGGAGAGGACACAGATTCCGAGGAGACGCAATCAGACAAGGATTGGTAGACCCCATCCAATGGTTCTTCTTTTGATACAGGGGCTGGGGTAGATCTCTAGACACTACTCTAGTTAGGATAGTGGGTAGCTAGTGTCTGTTCATGTACTTTTGAGATTTTCCTATATATTTTTTTTTATTTTAGTTGTATTCAGTTATGATGTATTCAGCTGTATTGTACTTCAGAAACTCAGATGTATATGATTCTGACTATATAACATGTATCGTTTCCTCATCTCTTACTTCCATTTCCAAATTTTGTTTTATTTATGATTTCTTTACTTTAAAAAGTTTCGTCAGACGATCGCGCGTGATATGAAAGGCGAAAATTTTTCTCGTGTTTTTCTTAATCTAAAATCAAATTAACTAAATAAATAATTACATAAACACAGGATATGTTCAATATGAACGAGTGTCACATTTTGCGTAGATATTCTCAATGAAGAGAAATTATGGAAGATGCTATTATTTTCACAAAAGATCTTAAACTCCTCGTTCTCAAACTCTCTATCGTGGTCATTTCTTATGGTTGAGATGTGGAAACCCTTCTTGTTCTATACTCTCTTAAAAAATATTTCAAAGACATTGAAAACTTATGTTTGTGAACTAGGAAGCATTCCCATGTATATCTAGAATAGTTATCAATAATGTCTAGTCCGTACCTTTTCTAACCAAGGTTGACCATCCTTATAGGATCAAACAAATCCCATATGTAACAACTTAAGTGATTAAGAAGTGGAAACTACATTTTTGAATTTAAAAGAAGTTTTTATTTGTTCTTCTTTCTGATACACTTCACAGAGAAGAGTTTTCTAAGTGATCTTGAGTAGTCCTTTGACTAAATGCTTTTCATAAAGCTTTAGAATGTTTAAAATTCATATGTCCAAACTTTTGTGCCAAATCCATTTTTCATCTTCCTTAAAAAGTAAACAAGTTACATGCTGATCATTTAGATCCTTAAGATCAATCTTATAAAGATTGTCATGCCTTTTAGTAGAAAAAAATATTATGAGTATAATTGATTATCCATCAACATTAAATATAGTATATTTATGAAATTTAATAAATATAATATTTAAGAATATTATTAAGTTAGTTATATATTATATTTAATAAATAACATAATTAATATTATGAGTAAATTTGATTGTTCATCAGCATTAAATACTATGCTATTACTCCCTTTATTTCAAAACTTTAGTTATTTTAAGGTTATGTTTGGTATGTTTTTAATTGTGAGTTTCAAAAATTTTAAAAATTGAAACTAGGTTTTAATTTTTAAAAATTAGTTTTAGTTCTTTTTTCTAATTTTGGTTTCAAAATAAACTCACTTTGAAATTTTTTATCTTGTTAAAATTAATTTAAGGATATGTTTGTGTGGTAGTGGCAGTGGTGACAGTTGTAGCGGCAGTGGTGGTGGTGCCAATGGTGGTGGTTGTCATGTTGATGGTGATGGTGGTAGTGGTGGTGGCAGTGCTGGTGGTGATGGTGGTGGTGGGAATGATCATTGTCAAATGTTGTGATGCGTGTTTTTTTAAAAACTAAAAATCAAATTTACAAATTCTTTTTTCTTGGTTTTGAAAATGAATGTAAAAATGTTTTGAATTGAATTAAAAATCATTTCAGCTTTATTTTAGCCAAACACATTTTGTTTTAAAAATTGTATTTGACAACCAAGAAGCAAAAACTCGCAATCACTCCAAACAGACCCTTGGCTTTTTATTTTTGTTTAAAAACTTTGGTTGTTTTAGAATTCTAATATGTAATTGTTATCTTTATTTTTTCCAAATATATCCTTATAGTTAAGTAATCAAGACTATTTTTTAGTGGAGTATTAATAATTGACTTTAACGACTATGTACTATCAGTGTAAAAAGTTTTACACTGTTAACCAATCAAAAATTATCATTGGTATGTCTTTTAAGGTTGTTATTGTAAAAGTCAATAAACTTACCATACATGGTGATTTTTGATTTAAAGATAGTGTAAAACTGCTTTACATTGTTAGTGCATATCCTGTTTTCTCTTAATAATTTTGATTTTTATCAGGTACTTATAGTGGAAAATTAATGATATCTCTTAGTAAAATTTGCATTGAAAATGAAGTAGTTGGAAATAGTATAGAAAATTGTAAAACAATAAATGAGAGTAATTTAGTCTAAATTTGTATAAATTAAATATTTCTTAATCTATGTGCAAAAATCTTAAACAACCAAAATTTTGAAATGGAGGGAGTAAATATTATATGTAGTTAAAATTAAATGACATGATTAAATGTTGTGTTATTAAATTTTTATTAAATATAATATATATTTAAAATGAGTTACTTTTCATATTTATAAAATTTTATTGAATACTATATTTCATTAAATATAAGTCATAGTCAAATTAAATAACAGATTAAAAGTCATATTCATTAAATATATATTTATTAACTTTTTATTAAATATAACAAATAATTAGAAAAATTAAATAAGGATAATAACAATCAATAAAAACATAAACTAAAAATTAAGATTAAATTCTACATTGTATCAAAAAAGGTTAAATTCTACGTTAATATTTGTCTTTAATAGAATAACATAGACTGCCCTTCATTAAACATAATGCTATATTTATTAAAATATAATATATAGTCATATTAAACAACAATTCACTAGAGTCAACCTAGTGGTGGAAAGTTTAAATAGTTTGCACAGAGTCTTAGGTTCAAACTTCATTATTGCTATTATATACAAAAAAAAATATTTCTTTTGGTCCTTAATATGAGACACTATCTAGAAGATTAATGATTCTTTTGATAAGGCGTTTTACAATTTCTATGAAACATTTAACTTTTTCTTTTCATTATTTGTCCCTATTAACTTTTTCAGTATTTGTACCTTTATTTGATAGTGATGTATAATGCTTTCAGACTTTAATGTCTTCATGTCATCTACAATAAGTTAATGATGATTAATGGGGGTAAAATTGTTATATTATAATATTTTTTTAAAAAACCAATAAAATCAACTAATTTAACTATTTTTATTGGTCTGTATAATTTTGTTTACAAGTGTCTTATATTAGGGACCAGATGGAGTGTTAAACATGATTAAATGTTGTATTCATTAAACATAAAATATTTATTAAATATAATATATATTTAAAATGAATTAATTTTCCTATTTATAACATTTTATTGAATACTTTATTCATCAAATATAATATGTATATATTCAAATTAAATGTCATGATTAAATGTTATATTCATTAAATATCTATTTATTAAATTTTTATTAAATGTAACAATTAAAAAGAGGCTATAAAAAATAATTAATTAAAGAAGTTGAATAAAGATAATAAGAATTAATAAAAAAATAAAACAAAAACTCAAATTTAGGGATGTCAAAGGGGTCAATCCAACCCAACCCACCTTTAACCTGCCAAAAACGAGTTGGGTTGGGTTAGAACCGTTTTAAAATTGGGTTGAAAATCTCAACGCAACCCAATTTTTTTAACAAATAATAATAAAAAAGTTATAAAAAATAGATGACCCATAAGTTGGCATATCAAATGAATAAAATAAACAAATAAATAAATATAAATAATCTAAATATAACACCATAATTCCAAGAATATTATTTTACTAAATTATTTTAGTAATTTTTTTTTAAAAATAATCATTATGAGTTAAATAAATGTAGAGTTAAGTAACAAAATAAGATAAAATTCATAATATTTCATAAAATATTATATTTAGCTAAATAGTTTATCAAAAGTAAAAAACAATCCAGTGAGTCAACCTTACCTAACCCATCCTTTGACCTGTTGAGTTGGATTAAGTGGATTGACCCTCAGTATAGATTTTGATTTGACTGCTTTGTCTTAGATATTAATTTTTTAAATAGAAAAATTAATAAATATTAAGTACTACTTTATTTCTTGCCATTTTTAAAGGCATTAGCAATCAATCCCAAGCGAGACCAAAATATTACAGATGTCAAACCCTAATCAAATAGAAAACACATACATATACATGCAATTACACCACAGACAGATACAATGAAAAAAAGTGTCTCTTGGAAAGAGAAGCATTACCTAGAGCTTTCAATGAAGTTACAGGATTTGATGGTGTACATGATGATGAAGTTGTTGATGGGGTGTTGGTGTTCTCTTGCACTACTTTTAATGTTGGCTTTTGGTACTGCCCATGGTGGCAATGTCACCTACGACAGAAGATCCTTGATCATTGATGGCCAATATAGAATCCTCTTCTCTGGTTCAATTCACTATCCTCGTAGCACCCCTGAGGTACCTTCTTATCATCATATTATATATATTTTTTTATGGTCTTTGTCCTCTCAAGTTTAGACTGGTAAAATTTTTATTGTAAGCTTAAATAAGTTTTTAATTCTTATATATATGTTTTTCGTTTGTTTCTTTTTAATTTATTTTTGTCTAATTTAGTCTCTCTTTTTTTTTTTTTTTAGTTTTTGACATCACACTAAATTCATTTATCCCATATTTTAGTCCGTATAAAATTATAACTTTTTTATGTAAATTTTTCTTATATTAATTTTTTTTATTTTAGTTTATGTTTTTTAGATAACATGGGATATTATATTTAAACCTTTTATTGTAAACAGGATTAAGAGCGTAGGTCAGAGTAAGAACATAAGCATAAGAAAACCCACTAGGTTGGCCTAATGGTGAAGAATTTGGGTAGTTTTCAACAAAATCTTAAGTTTAAATTAACCTTATTGATGCTATGAAAAAAAAAAGAAAAAAGCATAAGAGATGGAAAATGAGATAATCATGGAATCATTCTCATTGAATTGTCTTGGTTAGGTGAGAATAGAAAATATGTTGAGTATGTTTTTGCCCAAAAGCCGTGAGCAACTATAAATTATTCTCTTGATGATATTTTTCTTTTTTTAAAACTTTAAGAGTTGAATACTTTATTATTATTTTAGGACTTTAAAAAAATTTAAAACTTTATTTAACACCAGGAGTTCAAAACTAAATGATAATAACCCACTAGGATCAACTTAGTGGTGGAAGGTTATGATAGTATACATAAAGTCCTGGTTCTAACCTTATTATTGATTGTACACATAAAAAAAACTAAATAATAATTAAAGGATCCTGTAATATTATTAAATTGAATCTGAACAGTTATTAAATTATTGAAACTATTACTTTTATAATATTATTATTAGTAAATACTCTGTGTGTATTATATGAGTAGTTGTAAATACACATATAATGTAAAAAATATAAATGTATAAATATTTTAAAAAAAGATATTTTATTAATAATTAAAAATAAATTAAAAAATACAGGCATTTGAAGCCTTTAATATAAAAAATTAAAAATTAGTTTAATTGATAAAATATTATTTTAATCATGATTTATTATTATATTGTTATACTGAATATTAATTAAAGAAATTCGAATATTAATTAAAATAATTTATAAAAATAAAAATTTCTTGTGATTAGATAATTTATTAAAGAAAAAAAAATGTTTTGATATAGAAGTCCATAAAACAATAGCAAAAAGACACTTGATTGCATGAGTAAGTATAGAGGTTATCATGTTTTAGAGAACTGGGACTCAAAATTATAATATAGGGTAGAATAAGGGGGTTTGTATAATTTTTGAGAAGAAGCATCCAATCTAATACCATCAATTTTCTAATTTATCATATAATCGGTTTAGTTCTAAATTTGAATCTAATTAGTATTTTAATCTATACATTCTATAGGATTTATGTTTATTTCTATATAATTAAAATTCAAATTATTTGAGTTCATTTGGTTCATTACCAACTTTAAGGGTGTGTTTGGTAGGAAAGAAAGAAAAAGTTGAGAAAAAGGATGGATGAAAATATAGAAGAGAGAAATAGAGTGAATGAAAATAAGTAAAAAATAGAGTGAAAATATGAGTGTTTGGTTTAAGAAAAATAAGAGAGTGAAAAATAAAAAAATATTTTTAAAATCTATTTTCAAGTTAAATAACTAATTATGAAGCACTGATAATCAATTATGAATTGTAAAACCCTAAAACAATTACAATAGTGTAAAATAGCACTGATTGATAATCGATTATCAGTACCATCAAATGTGATTACTGTGTAATTTCTACACATATCAATGAAGAAATAAAAAGAAGTGGATCTCCCACCTTTTTATTTCCTTTCTCACCCATTTTTACATAATTAAATAACCCCAACTTTTTATTTCTTACCTATTTTTACTCCCTCTCTATTTATCTATTATACAGTTGCTACCAAACAAACAGCAATTTGTTAATAACTTTTCTTTTGGTTGTTAATTTATTTTGTTAAATTGCCAGAATTTAATTACTAGACAGTGAAAAGAACAGGGCAGAAGATTTGAATCCCCTAAATTACCAATCGTATTGTACTATACTATTATTTCTACTTTTAATAGATGTGGCCTGATTTAATTGCGAAAGCTAAGGAAGGAGGGTTAGATGTCATACAAACTTATGTGTTCTGGAACCTTCACGAACCGCAAAAAGGCCAGGTAACCTCAACTCTTTTCCAATATATGTTTTATTTTTAAAATATTTTCGTAATTTTGGCTTTTGCTCATAGTAAATATTTATAAATACTAATAGAATGGTAGTTGTGATTTTTCACTTACTTTGCAGTATGACTTCAGTGGAAGGCGTGATTTAGTGAGATTCATTAAGGAAGTCCAAGGCCAGGGTTTACACCTGACCCTCCGAATTGGACCATTCATTGAAAGTGAATGGACTTACGGGTAAGATATCTCTAAGGCTATAAATCACTTGTTGGTAAACTCAATGGTAATTTCATTGTAGTTATTTTGGGGAATTTAATAATAATAAATAACAGGCTTAAATATGTTTTTATCCTTTATAAATATAACTGATTTTTTGATTTTAGTCTTGTAAATTTTTTTGATAGTTTTTATCTTTACAGATTTAATTTTTTTTAAATGGTTCTTATTAGTTATTATCATTAAGTGATAACTAACATGCATCTAGAGATATGATGTCATTGACTACTCTGAAATGATATATGATGTAATATATGTAAATATATGTTGTGTTACTACTAAATGATGATACGGATTACGTATAAAAAAAAATGATGATACGGATCATTTTTTTTTTCAAAACTTTAAAAATTCATGAAGACTAAAATAAAAAAAATTTAAAAGACTAAAATTAAAATTAATTATATTTAAAGACTAAAAATATATTAAACTCTAAATAATATGAGGCTGTCTCCATCGGCAATGCTAAAATCAGTTCTTCCTATTAAATTCTAATTTCCAATAAAACATAACTGTTGGAATGCAATCTTGACAAGCATCCGGGTTTTTATTCCTCAATGTGGGCCATAGTTTTAGCTGGTGTAATCTTTTTATTGATTTGAAAAAAAATAAAAAAAGCCGTTACATTGCACCATTTTAACATGATACATTGCAGGGGTTTACACAGGTCGGGTTTGGTTAAACCCGTTATACAACTTGATCAAAATTGTATAAATTGAGTTGGGTCGAGTTCATGCTTTTTAAGTGTCAAACCCAAACCAAACCAACTCAGTCATTAATGAGTTGGTTTGGGTCGAGTAATCGGGTCCGTGTATTTAAAATTTGTTAATTTTTTAAAAATTATATTTTTTTTATAAATTTTGACACATTATAAAAATATTATATTTAGTTTTGGACTTTGTTCCTCATCATTCTTGTTTCTAAAATTAATATAAAGCTTACAAAAAACTTGGAATGAGAGTCGAGAGAAAAAGAACAGTAACAACATGCACGAAATATGTAGTGATCTAAAATTAACAGCGGTTCACGACTTCACGAGTGTGTGAGATGTCTTTACTCTTTGTCTTATTTAGTATTAATAATTTACTAATTAATAATTATTAGTATATAAAATATATAAAAAATAATAAATTAAATAAAATGTCACTTCAACAGGTTGGGTTCATGGGTCTGTAAATTAAATCCTGTTACCCGACCCGTACTTGAATGAGTTTGAACGAGTTGGGTCAAGTGCGACCCGAACGCTAAAAAAAATCAAACTGAAGTAATTGAATTGGTTTGGGTCAACAGGTTATCCTGTACCCGTGAACACCCCTATTACACTCACAGTTTCTAATTTTTTAACGTGATACACACCATTTTAACCTTGTTGCACCAAATAATTTTTTGGAAAATGATAAATATTACGAAAACTGTTTTCGTCAAAACACACGAACCTTGATTACCGTCAATTCATACTATATGTTTTTTTTTCAACTTTTATCAATTACATTTTGTTCAAAAAAATCTCAGCCTTACATGTCATGTTTCGTGCAATTCGAAGATTTTTTTATTTGTACGAAATAGCATAATCTAATTTTTTAACGTTATTGTAACTATTTTTTTTATCATTTTAAATAAAATCTAATTCATGAAAATTTGTTATGTTTTTATTATTTTGTTGTTTCATATATCAAATAATTATGACTTAATAAAAAAATTGTTGATAAAATGTAAGGATGTGAGTCATTTGTGAGGCTTATTTAGTAATGTTTTTAGAATTGTTGAGTTGGAGAAATGAGAGTTGCTTAAATTATAAAAAGTAAATATGAGTGATATATAGTAGTTAGACCCATTTAAGTACTCAAAAGTAAAACAATGAGTTGTTGAGAATTGAGATGGCCCGGTAATGATTTAGACAACTTGTTCTTCATATATCTATCAATAGATATTAGAAGAGTTTAATAGATGGTTTTGTTGGCGCAGGGCTCTGCCATTTTGGTTGCATGATATTCCCGGTATTATTTTTAGATCAGATAATGAGCCATTCAAGGTACCATGTCTTTGTTTCTTCAATGTACTAGAATTCGACATAACATAATAGAAGATAGCTCCTCTCATAATTTCTAAGAATTGTGAAGTATTATGATCACGCTTCTTTAAAACAGAGTTCACCCTTTACTTATGGAATAATCAGAGACTCAAAAACTGGTAATAATAATACAACATTCATAAATCACAATAACTCTTCTTCATATATGTAATGGCAGTTTCACATGCGAAATTTTACCGCCAAGATAGTCAACATGATGAAATCAGCCAACCTTTATGCTTCACAAGGAGGGCCCATCATACTATCACAGGTTTAAACTTAAACATTAGTTTAAAAACTTACCAATTATATATCACTTGGCTCTTCACTAGCTGCTTATAAATGGTTTATGGTGCATGCAGATTGAAAATGAGTACAGTACGGTTGAAAGGGCGTTTCACGAGAGAGGACTCACTTATATTCGTTGGGCTGCACAAATGGCTGTGGAACTCCAAACTGGTGTGCCTTGGATAATGTGCAAGCAAGATGATGCTCCTGATCCTGTGGTTAGTTTTTGAGTATATTTTCCTTTCCATGAATTTACCAGTATTTTTCCATTTAACAATGTACAGAATATTGAATGAATAAATCATCAATTTCATCTCTAAAGTATTGTTCTCTCTCTCCTAGATAGTTTTTAAAGTAAACAAATTATATAAGTAATCTTTCAAGTATTAGAAATCATACTAAATAGTTTCTTAAGTATTGAAAAATCCTTTAAATTAATCCTTGGACATTAGTAAAATATATCAAAATAGGAACTAAATTGATAGATATTCAATACTTTAGGGATTACTTACATAATTTTATTATTTTAATTTTTAAGGACTATTTAAGAGAGGGTAATACGAGGACCATATTGATGGTTTACTCAATCTAAAATACTTAACTTGTGCTTCACATCAGAGTTAAAGAGCAATATTGTTGAGTAAAATATCAATT
The DNA here is from genome assembly GCA_004329165.1 of Spatholobus suberectus. Taxonomy (NCBI): domain Eukaryota; kingdom Viridiplantae; phylum Streptophyta; class Magnoliopsida; order Fabales; family Fabaceae; genus Spatholobus; species Spatholobus suberectus. The sequence continues at coordinate 152,511 of QUWT01000676.1, read as the reverse complement.
TAGTTTTTGAAACTGATACCATTGATTAATTTGGTACTTGATATTAGGAAAATCAAATTTAGTACTTCACTTCGACAACTATCAACTTGATGTTGGTGCGCATCAATGAATTTGATCCTATCATCTAGGACGAAAATGATAGATGGTTATTAAAGTTAGGGACTAAATTGATTGATCTGAGAATGTTACGGACCAAATTGACTGGTGGTGTTAATTTAAGGAATGTTTTACTCAATATTGTTTGCATAACAAAAGAAGATAACACCTGCCTTGGCTCATTGGATCAGCTGTAGAGAAAATTAACTTGACATGTAGATCTAATGGCCTAGTATAGTGGTATAGGGACATGAGTTTTTGTACCAAAAGATGTTCTGTGAAAGCATTCTTCTAAGTTAAAATGAGACACACATTGAAGCTAGCTAAATTTTAGGTAATAAGAGTGCTAAAGTTAAGCAAATGAGAACAGAAAATGAATATAGATGCAAGAAATGTCTTCTTATATTGCTAATTTTCATTCTAATCAAACACAACCCTTGATTCATAACACACGATTAGTACTAATGTTATAATGTCTATCTATTATGTCATGTAATATACAGATCAACACATGCAATGGTCTGACATGCGGGGAAACATTTAAGGGGCCTAACTCTCCTAACAAGCCTTCACTATGGACAGAGAACTGGACATCTCAGTATGTTACTGTGGAAGTCTGCATTATAATTTTCAAACCAAAATTTATATGAAAAATATCAGCCATAAGAAAGAGCTTCTTACATGACATGATTAATTTACCTTCATTTTACTTCAAAATTTGAAGATATCTAGCCTTTGGTGAAGAAACGCGCTTAAGATCAGCTGAAGACATTGCATATAATGTTGCCTTGTTCATTGCAAAGAATGGAAGCTATGTCAACTACTACATGGTAATGTTATCATCATCATACCATAGCTGTAACTGTTTTTCTCATTTTCTTCTATTTTTTTTTTCCTAAGCAGGTATATTTTCTGCACAACTAAATTATCACCAGCTTTTTCTTCTGATAATTCCCATGTTCACTGATTTGATGCAGTACCATGGGGGGACCAATTTTGACAGAACAGCTTCTGCTTTTGTAACAACAGCTTATTATGATGATGCTCCACTAGATGAGTATGGTATGTTTCCTTCCTTTCTCAATTTACATAGTTTCAAAATATTGAATCACAATGTTATTTATTAGATATGTTAATGTAACCAGGTTTGGTTAGGCAGCCAAAATGGGGGCATCTAAAGGAGCTACATGCTGCAATTAAGTCTTGCTCAGAGCCTTTACTGTATGGAACACAAACTATATTCAACTTGGGTACACAACAAGAAGTAAGAAAACTGATAGAACTCTATGATTTTTTCCCCAATAATTAGCATATATTTTATTTAACTATGTACATAAGTGAAGGGAAATGATCCTTTGATGAGTAGAGAATTGGCTTAAGGTAAACAACCATTGATAAAAAAAAAAAAAATGCACATGGGAATAATCTTGGAATTTATAAAATACTCTTTAAAAAGCTGAATGTTGTAAAAAAAAGAAGAAGAAAAAACCTAAATCTTTCCTGTCCTTCAACTTCAGGCTTATGTTTTCAGAAAGAACTCAACAGTTTGTGCTGCCTTCTTGGAAAATAGTGCTTATAGAGATGCCACAATCCAATTTCAAAATGTTACATATCAGTTACCCCGACAATCATTCAGTATCCTACCAGACTGCAAGAATGTTGCCTTCAACACAGCAAAGGTAAGAATGAAATGCTCAATACCTATTATGTCATTAATTTTCAGAAAACAATAACACAAAGAAAAACAATTACACAAAGAACCTTCTTATCATCCTCCTTCTACCGTTATTCTTTCCATGAGTATAATGACTTAACCCAAATATAATGATTGTGAAAGGCACTTATTTTTATGCTGCTCTTGTAGGTAAACACACAATATAATATCAGGGCAATGCAATCGCAGTTAAGTTCAGTTTAACTGAAAAGTGGAAAGTACACAAAGAAGCCATCCCTAGCTATGATGATACTTCATTAAGAGAAAACAAAATATTGGATCATTTGAGCACGGCAAAAGATACTTCTGACTATCTATGGTACACTTACAGGTAAATTAGCTACATATGTAGTTAATACCTGCCGCGCTTAAATGATGTTATTAACTTATCTGTATAAAAATTGCTTTATGCTTTACTAGGATGCTAATTGTCAATCTGGCTTATGCAGCATACATGCTGACGCTCCTAATGCTCAATCAGTTCTTAGTGTATTCAGCAGAGGACATGTTTTGTATGCATTTGTCAATGAAGAATTAGTAGGTAAGCACCGAATCTCACCACCCCACCCCCCATTTCTTTGGCTAGAAAGCAGACATGATATTCATAAGAAAATATGATTCATGAAATATACATCTCCATTGTGAGAAAGCACATAATTGACCCACCTTCCTTAACGTTTGAGAATGGATATTTATATAAGGAAGAAGAGGAAGAACATAAAGGAAGATAAAAGTGCATAATACAATAGACTATACCATCTCTAGATAATTTTACCACTTTATTCTTCGTAGATAAATACTTGGTTAAATTATTCACTTGGTTCTTGTAATTGTTTCCATTTTAAGTTTTAGTCCATACACATACATAAAAGTTAAGCTTTAATCCCTGACATTAACACCAGAAGAAATCTTCTGGCAGTATAAAACCGTGACAAAAACTTTCTGGCGGGTAATAAACACTACAAAAAATTGTTAAAACTTAAAATGGAGACAAGTATAACGATCAAATAAATAGTTTAACCTAAACTCTTCTTTCTGTTGTTTTTCTGGCTAAGAATTAGATTGGTTATTCTATAACCATCCAGTATCAAAATACAGATAATGACTTGGCTAGTCCACAAGCATCACTAGTAATTGCGATTATGACACATTTTTTTTTCATCTTCAAAACATTCTTCACGACTTCCTTTATCGTCTATATCTATTATAAATTGAGAAACTAAAATGTGGCTCTGTCCCTTCTATCAACTCTAGGTTCTGCTCATGGCAGTCACAAAAATACAGATTGCAACCTGGAGATCAAGATCAATTTGAGAAAGGGGAAGAATGGTATTTCCTTACTCAGTGCAACAGTTGGATTGCCGGTATTTTTATCTGCTGTTTACACTTCTTGTTTCATTCATCATCATCATCAAGAAAAAAAAAGCACATAAAAGTGATGAACATTATACATTAAACTCCTAATGAGCCTTTGCCAATTCTATAAATGAAGTTACAAGCAATATACATGACCATTTCATTTATGTCTTCTGTCAAAGATTCAAGATCCCAGGAAGTACAAAGGACTAATAAGAAGCACTTGGATGTTATTGAAAACTTATATAATACTAGGCATACCCTTGCCTTTTCATCAAAATAATTTAAAATCATCAAAATAAATATTAGAAAGCATGAATAGCCTCAGGAAGGCTAGGATTACATCAAATATGCATTTATTTCTGTGAAGGATTCAGGAGCATACCTAGAGCACAGAACAGCTGGTTTGTATAAGGTGACAGTTGATGGCAGAGATCTCACTTCTCAATCATGGGGATATCAGGTTATTACTCTAACCTATGAGATTTTTTTAGTTTTTATTTTTTGATAAATTTCTAAGCTGTGGTACTGACATGATAGGCTGCAGTTAAATGAGATTTCAAATATTTTTTAATCATAAACCATCTTGATATATAATTTATGACATAGTTGTCAAAAATTAGTTTTCATTGAATTTTCCTTTTTCAGTAACTTTTCTCCTCAGAAGAAATTTCAGTTAAGTCTAACCATGTATACTGTCATAACATATTTCAAAACTATTATCTACAGCTTAAAATTTAAATTTTGGAAGATATGTGCTTCAACTTTGAACTAAGCATATATGGTGGATCTTTGAACTCTATATTACTTCGATAGTTAATCAGTTAAGGAAAATGTTCAATGTTTTTGGAGTGTATGAGTGGAAAGAAGAGAGAGATACAGAGAAAAAATAAAGGAAGAGAGAGAAAGTGATAGATATGATATATGATGTGATGAGAAATGAAGAGATATGAAGAAAAATAAGGTGAAAATGAGATGAAAGAGAAAGTGAATGTATAATAATAATTCATCATTTAAACCAATTTCTGTTCATCACATGCTGATGTTAATTTTTTATTTTTATTTTTTTAATGAAGGTTGGGTTGTTAGGAGAAAAATTGCAAATATATACAGCCATTGGATCGAGTATAGTTCACTGGGAAAATCTTGGAAACTCTACTAATCCACTCACATGGTATCAGGTATATAATTATTGGTGAATTTTTTTGTTCAATTACGGCCTGTTTAGTATGATAGCAAAGGGAGAAGAGGAGAAGAAATTTTTAAATTTTAAAAATTTCATTGGTTTGGTTCAATGGAAAAGAGGAAGGAGATTTTTAAAATTTTTGTAGGCACCACTATTTATTTTTATTCTATTTCTCACATACTTTTATTCACATATTTATTTCTCTCTTATTTTTCATTTATTTTTCTCAAACCAAACAACTTAAAATTTCAAATTATTTCCTATCTATCTCTCACCTCTTAACTTATTTCTTACCTATTTCTTTCTCTTCTCTCTACCATACAAAGGCTTAATTCCTCCACAATACATAGATAATTATTAAGGGAATCCAAATAAACAGGGAAAAGAGTTAATAGTCTTACAATTTATCTTTTCTGCAAATAGAAATCCTAAATTTTAATTTCGTCGCAATTGATTTCTAAACTTTATCCTGCAAATGACACACTAAACTTGAATTAATCTTGTCTCAATATATTGATCCTTAAAGTTTATTCCTTTTTCAAATAGTCTATTCAATTAAGTTGGGGTTAAATTACAAATGGAGAAGAAATTACTACCGTTTATTTACCTTATACTTCAATCATTCATTAGTTGACCAATGTGTCGTTGGTATGAGTGGAATTGGAATCTGATTTTTAAACAAGGTTCAAGTCTTATGAATGGAAAGAAAACATAATTAAGAGGAGAAATTCTATTAAAGATAATCAGTTAGGTTTCAGAGGATAAATACTTTGCACCAACATGTGATAAAAAAAAGTCGTTCATTAATTGTTTTTCTATAAATCATTTTTCCAAACATTAAAACATAATAATATTTAGAATAAAAAATTAAATAAAGACTTTATTTTTTTATTATTTTCTCTTATTTTGTTTTTTCTCTGAATTCAAAAAAAATATTACATTTTAATGTTTGAAAAATGAATTATAACAGAAAAAATAATGAATTATTGAAATTTAAGCTAAATAAATAGTTGAGATTTGTTTCCCATTAATAATTTAATTCCAACTTAACTGAAGGAACTGTTTACAAAAAGTTAAAGTTCACTGTTTACAGATTAATTGGGATAAAATTAAACTTTAAGATTTATATTTTAATTAAAAGGATAAAGTTTAAGAATTAATTGGGAGAAAATTAAAGTCAAGATTTTATTTGCGGAAAAAATAAATAAATAAAGTTTAAAAATTAATTAAAATGAATTGTCTATTTGCAAAAAATAAAAAATAAGATATAAAATGTAAGGAAGTTGAGTATTCCTTTCCCAAATAAATATGTTACAGCTACCCCCAAATACTTTACAGTAGAGTTTGTCTTTCTCATTTTTATGGATTGGAGAAGGGACAATTGTGTTAATGACTTCATAAAATCGTTCATAATTTGGCCAGAACTTTGTTATTTGAACTCTTTACTCATCTTTTATTTCCCTGTTGGACAGACCACATTTGATGCACCAGCAGGTAACGATCCTGTAGCACTTAACCTTGGTTCAATGGGAAAGGGTCAAGCTTGGGTTAATGGCCAAAACATTGGCCGTTATTGGGTATCTTTTCACACACCAAAGGGGACTCCTTCACAGCAATGGTATGTTTCTCAGACATGCAATTCATTTTCTTTTCTGTCTGTCAGCTTCTAATGATGATTTGCCCCAAAATACAACAATATACACTTACAAAGGCAAAGGAATAATTATGATTTCAAGTCAAGGATCCTCCAAAAAATATTATGAAAAAATCCTAATATAATATTATTATCACGTGTGATTTTGAGAGTTTTCTCCCCTCTGAAAGTTCTTTTTCAAGTCAAACTACAATTAATTTGTCTCTTTATACAGTTGACCGTTGATTAAACCTTGATTGTAGTTAATGGTCTTTGTCTTTAATATGTATATTTACACATGCCCTATATATGGGTCAGAATCTGTTTACACTAGGTATCAAAGTTTGTCAAATTATATTTTTAATAATTTTTTGTAGAATACAAATTTAATCAATCCAACCGTTGAATTTGATATTCTTATTAATTAAATTAAGTATGCAAATTTTCATATAATTCTAAAATTATTTAGTAGTTCATCGCACCACTTTATTTTAACATACAATATAATATTAAAATATATATAAATATTCAATGTTAGATGACACATCTAGCAAAGTCTAAATGATGTGAAATTTGACATACATGTTCATGAATATAATATTATACAATTCAATGGTTAGATTGGTTAAACTTGCATTATATAAAAAGTTATTGAAGGTGTAATTTTACTAATTTTAACATCTAGTGTCAACGGATCCTAACTTTATATATATATATATATATATATATATATATATATATATATATATATATATATATCCAACGGTGGGTTTTTAGATAAAATTATCCAATTTAAAGTTATTAAATGAAACAGGCGTAACTTACACCAACTATTACATCATTTAATAATTTTAAATTAGATAATTTTATCTCAAAACTCACTGTTGGATATATATATATATATATATATATATATATATATATATATATAATGGGTAGGGATCAATTATATTGGTATAACTTACACTAATTATTACGCCATCAACAACTTGATACAGAATGTGATTATTATCGATTCAACCATTGAATTTTAATTGCATATTACCATGATTGTTTGTGTTAAATTTTGTCAAAATTGAATAACAATAGAAGGTAATCAAACAATTCATATTTTAGTCCATTTTGATCTATATGAATAAGGTATCAAATAATTTTGAATTAATATAAAATTTTGTACATATAATCTATGTTAAAGAAACTTTCAATTCAACGGTGAATTTTAAGATAAAATTATCCAATTAAAAGTTATTGAATAGTATAATGGTGTAAGTTATACCGGTAAAATTTGATCTCTCCCATAAATATATAATAAGAGGATACTTCTTTTTGGTCTTTATTTTTATTGGACTATTATATCCTTTAGTTACTCTATAAATTTATCTACTAATTCTCTTTTAACTACTCTATAAACTACCTACTACACCATCTCTTTTTTATTTTATTTATTTTTAAAAAAAATGAAGAGTGACACCAAGTATCTCTCTTTTTCCTAGTATTAATAATTTTAATTATATTTTGTTATATTCTGTATCTCTCTGCATTGCAGGGTGCTAATCTTGTTCTTTGAAACTAGAAAGAATGACGATCAAAAGATGCAGAAAAAATTGTATAATACATGGAACGTATAACTACTTTCGCATTAATTAAGTACAATTTTTGTTCACCAAAAAAATTACAACTTTTATAATTGCTTTGTAACTTTTCGTGATGAGTAAGTAAAGCTTATAAACAAAGATATGGGATGAAGATCCGTTGTAGTTTGTTTTTAATCTGCAGGGAATTCAATCCTTAAAACTACTTTAACTTTGGTAAAATATTAGTAGAAAAATATTATTAAGTAATTCTGTATATTGTGTGTGAGGTGTCAAACTCTGTTCCTAGCAGGAGATCCACATGCTTTCTTATAGTATGCTTATTCTTTTACTTTTACGTTCTAGAATATCATTTTACCAAAGTACACAATTTTCGAACAGAATAGCATATATATTTAAATAGTGCCTTGTTTCTTAATCATTGCTTTTCTAATTTTCGTCTTGGTTAGATGTAATTTACATTACCCAAATACCTAACATTATTATTAGTCCCCTGCACTATGTTAAGCAAGAATTTACTTACAGTTGAACCATTTTATTCAGGTATCACATACCCCGATCTTTCTTGAAACCTGCCGGGAACCTTATAGTTCTACTCGAGGAAGAAACTGGAAACCCACTGGGGATAACTCTGGACACAGTTGTTTACAACTTTACACTATGGTGAAAGATCGCTCCTCATAAGTCAAGAAGAACGCTCTAACTTGAACCTTACTTTTAAGCTAAGTCATAGAATAGATAATGTAGCATTGTTCTGCTCCAAGGTTACTATGCAAGGATAATGTTGATACAACCCCAAAAAGACTGGGGCTACTAGTTAAATAAAGGGGGTGTTGTTGGGAATAAATGTGGATCTTAACTGCTACAGATTAAACTTTTGACATTGGTTATCATTTAGTTATAGAATAAGGAGATATAGTAAGCAGAGACATTTTAAACCGGCTATTGAACGATGTAAAAAATGATTTGTAAATAACCAATGCAATAAGTTATATTTTTTATATTGTTTATGTAAAATAACCGAATGCAGTTAATTTCATTAAAATAAATGTGAATTTCCTTTGAAAACATGACTAAATTCATCACACATGCAGTAAAAACAAGTCAATTTTCTCATCATTCTAAATCTTGTAGATTATTTTTTAAAAGAAAAAAATGTTTTTTGTTTTAGCAACAAAGCACAGTTAAACAATGCCTACAAAGACATTTCACCATCATCAGTCGAGAGAAAGCAACGACAAATATTGAGACGTTTTTTTTTTTTAGAACTTACAAATCAAGATGAAAAAAATTAAACAATATTGGGTTCGTCACTTTTCTTTTCATTTCAATAAAAGAAAACATATTGTCAGAAACAACATAAAGTAAATCATAATTTAAACAAGAAATTATATCTTTCTTTTTTTTGGATGATCAAAGTATTAGGAGATGGAGAGTGTTTCAATTCAAGATAAAGAAAGTTACTTGAACTTAAAAAACACTTATAAACAACCTAAAAACGAAGAACTCCTAGAAAAACGAACCACAACTCGCGACCATTAATATTAAGTCCTCATGTAATTCCACTAGACTGAAAATTCATGCAGTTAACATCAAAGGGAGAAAATATAAATATCAAGATATTAAATCAAATAATATTGAAAGTCTAATTGACACGCACCTTTGTTCTTCCTCAGTCCATTTTTTCCTTTTCTTGGGCCAACCCGGTGCGAAAGTACCAGCGTTCTGCGCCGGCAAGTTTTCTTGGTTGTTGTTCAGTGACTCGAACTGACCCAACTCAATGTGGGTCACGTGCGTGGCAGGAACCCGAGTGGCGGCGTTACGGATGACGCTGTGGGCCGCGTGTTGGAGCAGTGGTTGGTAGTGTTCGCTGTCTGGGAAAGTGAAAGAGGGTACATAGAAAGAAAGGGCTGTCATTGAACTGAGTCTGCCACGGAGTGTCGTTCCCACCGTTCTGAGGAAACTGATGAGACATTCTTTCTTTTCCTTCTTTGTCGCCTTCGGGGTTGAAACTTGAAACTCTCAAGCTATTGCCCTTTCTTCTCTGTTGGCTTATTCATGTAACGTTGACACGCTGTTTGTTCTTTTTATTAAGGCTCTAACTTCGGTTTGTTTCCAAAAAATACGACGCCAAAATAGAGTTCCTTAAACTTTTGCATAACCGTTTCATGATCTTTATGCCTTATCGACTTTCCTTTTTTAACTTTTTTTTTCTTCTCTTCTCAGTTTGATTTCATTTAAAAAATACCCTGTGAATAAATGTATGCAAAGGAATCCAATATTTAAAAAAGGTAAGCTCAGATATATAATATAAGCTCAGGTAAATCAATAAATTTCAAATCTTTTTTTCAATTGTAAATTTAATACCTAATATCTCTTCGAATTAAAAATAAAATTGTGTTATTAATTTTTTTTCGTAAACTAAAAAATTTGAATGCGTGTTACATAATAATTGGTTGAGACCATGGACACGTGGTGGGCCCACACCACTTAATAATTTCTCCTAGTTAGAAGGGATGCGCTTAATCAATGAGTGTTCATATATAGCTTAGAAATGAATTTTGCAATTTCTTACGTGAGAAAAATAATAATGTTTGTATATTATTAGAAAACATGGCAGAGCTAAAAGAAGAGAAAATATTTAAAACTAAAAATAGAATGGTATTAAAAATCAAAAAGGTAGTTATATTAAGCAAGTAACCAAATAACTAGTAAATATCTAATAACAAACTCTTAACTAATTCCTAACTAATTATTTATAACACTTTTAGCTTGGGATGAACAATACATGTACAAATCAATATATTAAAAGTAAATTATAAGTGTCTAAATAAATTATAATTTTTTTTAAAAAGTACAATGTTAAAACAAATTAGTGAATTGAAAACTAAGAACAATATTAAAAACAGTAAAAATTATTGTTCATAATATATTAAAAATTAGAAATAAATTCTAAAAGTAAATTATATGTAATTACTTTATTTGTGTAAAATAATAAATACATTACTAGAGTTAATAAGGACTAAAAAAGAATACTATGAAAACGTCAGGATCTAAAAATAATTTTTTTTTGACAAGGAACAAAACATAACAAGTCATATTTGTAGGGACTTAAAACATATGTAAGCTTAATTTAAAATATTCTTCATTATCTTAATTAATATTCTTTATTTTGTTAGCCATGTCAGTTTAAATTAACTAGAGTTAATAGTAAGGACTAAAAAAGAATGCTAAGAAAATGTTAGAAATCTAAAAATAACAAAAAAATTTGCAAGGTCTAAACTCAAACAAAGCCGTATTTGTAGAAATGTAAAACATATTTAAGATTTTTTATTTTTAAATTGAATTTCAATATTTTTAAAATAAATTATTAATAATTAAAAATAACCTTATATTACAATATACATTATTTATTTTGAATCCAAAATATTTTCTCTCTAGATAAATTAGGATAGTTATATTAAATGAGAGCGTTTTTAGGGGTCATTCTTCAACGAGAGCGTTTCTAAGAGTTTTTCTTCAATGAAAGCGTTTTTAGAGATTTTTCTTAATATCTTGTCTCTTTCAATCTATCCTTTTAGTTTTTTTTTAAATTGAATTTTAATATTTTTAAAATAAATTATCAGTAGTTTAAAATAACCTTGTAATTTATATGTTCATAAATATTTTTTATTACAAGTTTTAATTATAATATAATTTATATATTAAAAAAGATTAATTTATTATAAATTTTAGTCATATAAAATAACCATTTATTATGTGCATTTCAAAAACTAAAATACTAATGTGTATGTATGTATGTACATATGTATGTACAAGATAAATGTTCACTTTTATATAATTAAAATTTATAATAAATAAATATTTTTTGAACATATAAATTATATTTTAGATTTATAATAAACAATTTGTATACAAGGTTATTTTTAATTAATGATAATTTATTTTAAAAATATTGAAATTTAATTTAAAAATAAAGATGAAAAAGATAGATTGAACAAGATAAGCAGTTAAGAAAATCAAGCATACAGATAAATATAAAGAAAAGTAGTTCAATATAATTGAGAAAGAAACTTTTGGACTATGTTTTAAATCAAATTAAATTAGAAAATATATTTGAAAGGAATGAAAAAAAAAACTAAATGCTCAATATATAAGATTATAATAAGATATGTGGCCCAATGAGAGTGAGAGTAACTCCTAAAAATGTTTTCATTCAAGAATGAGGATTCATATTTATAATAGGGTAGATTAATGGCTTTCATTAATAAAAATATTTTTTTATTATAATTAAAATTAACATTTAATATTATATTACATCAAAATTTATTTGATAATTTTGATTAGTATTGCACGGGTCGATACATTAAGATGATAGTTACAACATCGCACAAGTTGATACGTACAATGTATACTATCCATTGTTTATAGCTAAGACTACTATCGTATTTAATCCCATTCGCTCCCTTTAGCTATCATCTCTAGCTCTCAATGTCAGTGTTGCCCCAACAAAATGCTTTTGTTGCTGGTGTTCTTTGCAATCTACTATACGCATTTCATCACTGCACCAGAGGTTCCTTTTTGCCCCTATTGAACTCTAGCTTAGTAGTTTCCACTGCTGTCCAAAGTTTAGTCCTAAGATTTGATGACAAACTAAAAAAACCACCTACCAATGCTTTACGTCCAAGCATTTAGATAAATTACTTTATAAATTTACAATTATTATATTTACTATTTTAACCTAATATGTTATCATATTCTTGGTTATATATATATATATGGGTCAGGATCCGTTGACACTAGGTGTCAAAGTTTGTCAAATTACACATTCAATAACTTTTTGTAGAAAGCAAATTTAACCAATCCAACTGTTGAATTGTGTGATATTATCTTCATAATCAAATTTCACATCATTTAGACTTTCATTGATATGTTATCTAACATTGAATATTTACATATATTTTAATATCATATTGTATATTAAAATAAAGTGATGTGATGAACTATTAAATAATTTTATAATTGTATGAAATTTTGTATATTTAATCTAATTAATAAGAACATCAAATTCAACGGTTGGATTGTTTAAATTTGCATTCTACAAAAGTTATTGAAGGTGTAATTTGACTAACTTTGACATCTGATGTCAACGGATCTTGACCCCATATATATATTACACCATTAGTATATTAAATTAATGTTTATTTATTATATATTTAATTATTATTGATTCAATCATGACTCAATGATTAAAACGATAAACCGTGTCTTTAGTGATCAATGATTAATCCAATTTTAAAAATATTGCCACATATATAATATTAATTGTACTAACCTTTTGCATGATATTAATCTAATTTATTTTAAACTTATCATTAATTCTTAATATAACTACATTGCTCATTTTAATAAGGTGGAACATTTACCTATCTTATTTCAATAGTAATTACACATGATATCTTTCTTAAGTAAATTTAAAATAAATCATGTTCACTTACATAATGTACTTTGTCCTGTAACTGATCTATGCTGTCAAAGAAAGTAATAGATTTGAAGAGATACAAGTACTATGTAAGTAGTAAAAATATTCTTAACCGGAAATAACTTTTGATTAAATGAATATTAAGGGTTAAAATAAGCTAAGTTAGTTATATTAGTTATATGCAACTTTTTTGTTAAGCGGTTAGGATTTACTTAAGCCAACTGGACTATTTTTTTTTTTAAAGTATTTTTTCTCAAAAAAAATTATCAAACTTGCTTTATATAATTTTTAGAAAACTTGGTTCAATTATAATTTTTTTTAGCGTGGCAACAATAAAGTTTAAATTGAAAATTAATCTCATGTAAATTATCTAAACTCTCAACGAGGTGAAGGTGAATTTTAAAAGTAAATAAAAATTGATTCAAAATGACAACACTATCATCCAAAATGACAACATGCCAAGATTGTCAATCTCCAAGTTTAGGAATCTCCTTTGATATTTGTATGTTTAATAGATTAATTATAAATGTTACTTCCATAAATTAAAATCACTTTATTATATTTTTTCAATTTGATCGTCTTTGATCAAAATTAATATATAAATAATATTTAATTTGATCAAAATTTGAAGATAATAATATAATTAGTATTTTAGGATGTGCATCACATATGATAAATATTTTTTTATAAAATTAAAATTTTATATAAAATAAATATTTTTTAATATATAAGACTAGGTAACTCAAACTGTCGTTTAGCTAAGCTTTTTTTTTGTTTGGTGTATTTATCATGTTAAATAGAATTGTTCATCTGTAAACTCTCAAATCGGCTTTTAGGAAAACTTTTCTTTTTATTCTGTTTATTTATCAAGTTAAATTAAAACTAGTTTTGTAATTTGCGCTCACTTTCCACTGTTATTTGGGGTTATTTGATTTGCTACTTTTTTTTCTCCCTCATTTCTATTTTTTTTTTTTTGTATTGTTCTAGATTGTTCCACATTGCGTGATCGTAGATTCTACTTTTAAAGTGGCATATGCCAGGTTTTGTGCATATGGTTTACGTTTTGAATATGTCAATTAACAATAAATCAATTTTTTAAAACCATTGTTAAAATTACAAGCGTCTTATTTTTGAATTTTTAAAATCTACTAATCGTTAAAACTGTCAATCTGTAATTCATATTAACAATAACCCAATTTTTTTAAAATTATAGTTAAAACTGCAACTGCCCTTTTTTGAATTTGAAATTCTACCAATTTGTTACAATACAAGAATTTGTTGATTCTCATTGCTTTCCAGGTACTATACAAGAGGCTTGACAACATTATTATCAATTGGCTTTTATAGGCTTAACAACCAATGTTTTCGGTTGTTGATGTTAGAGAATTGTAATATATGGACGTTTTATTTCCCTATTGTTTTTTTTTCTGTTGGTAAGTTTTTAGAAATGTATAATTACAAGCCTTACTCATATATATGCTTATTTTTGAAGCTTTTTTTCTTTTCTAAAATATGTACACCAATGTGAAAATTAAACAATGTAAAGTTAGATTTTTGTAGTTGTATTTTTGTATGCTTATGTACTTTTGATTTGGTATCTCTTACCCAAGTGTACATTATTTGCTGTCAAATTATAAAATCCTTTAACTTGTTCTCTCTAAGAAACTTTTAAGTAAAAAGTTATAACCTTTAAGAGAAACTTAAAACTTTTAGTGCATGTCTTTAATATATTAATGAGTAAGTTTAACTTTGGAACACTTTTATTTTTTAAGATATTATATTAGAAATTAGAAATTTGTTTTATATGAAAAAATAGAAAACCTTTAACTTCAAGATATTTTATAGTATTAATTAATCACATATAGTAGAATAATTAAAAAAATCAAACTTATTACCAAACAAAGTAAAAATGTATAACAAATTAAAATAAATCTACTATGAAAAAAATATGAAGTGGTACGCATTAAATAAAAAATATATATGTCTTACCTAAAAATAAATAGTAGATTACTGTAAATAATAGAGGCAAAAAATTTAAAAAACAAATGCATTGAATAGACATGTATTGAAAAATAATTAAATTAATAAACTAAAGTTAACATATACATCAATATCATACTAGAGTGATTATTAAAAAAAAAAATCAAATTTAACATCTTACTCAAAAATAAAATATGCAGACAGACAAGTGTAATAGTATACTTGATTTCCTACACGTGTTTTATGCTTTTTGTGCAATGTACCAAAAATAATTTATTAAATAACCATAAATAGTAGAGTCACAAAAAGTTAAAAAAAAAGTATAGATAAACATGTATTGAAAAAAAAATTATTAAACTAAAATTAATATATATATGTCAATATATAATAAAAGAAACGATTATAGTATATCAAATTGTGACAAAGGAATATGCTAAGTGAAAAGTTTGATGTATTGTAACAATCTCACTTATTACTACTCATTATAACTAATGATCTCAAACTAAAAATTAATATGAGGTAATATATTAAGTTTGTGCCTCTATTATCTTACAAGAAGTACAAAAAAGTGCATATATACACAAGTCAAAATAAAAAAATATTAAACTAATTGACTTATCAAAGTTAACGCAATAGCAATGTAGACACATAGGCACAGTAGTTATATTACTTATATTTTTCTTCATCTATTTTTTATCATATCAACTTTATGGTTCATTTTCTTCATATTAATCAATGTTGTTTTTTTAATATATCACTAAATCATAACAAGCAAATTTGTTTTTCAATTTGAAATCCCTTAAAATTATCTCACTTTTTTTTTATTTTTCAATTTGAAATCAACATTTTTTTATCACATAAAAATTCTGATTTCTTTACTTATTTTTCTTATTATTTTTGAATTAGTGATAAATTAAAATTTAAAAGGTCTTTTTTACAGTTTTTTACGTGTTTTTTTAATTTTTCATCTATTTTGATATCTTTTTTTTTCTTCATCTTGTGTTATTATATTTCTTATCTTTTTTTTTTTTTATCTCATCAACTTTCTAGTACCTCTTATTCGTATTCATCAATGTTGTTTTTAAATATATTACTAAATCATAACAAGTAGATTTGTTTTTCAATTTGAAATCCCTTTATTTAGTCTCACTATTTTTTTTTTTGAATTTTCAATTTGAAATTAACCTTTTTCAGTCACATGAAACAATATTGATGTCTTTTTCTTATTTTTCTTATTATTTTTCAATTAGTGGTAAATTAAAATTTAAAAAATCTTTTTTGCAGTTCTTTTTATGTGTTTTTTCTTCTTCATCATTTGTTGTTAAATTTCTCATCTTTTTCTTCATCTATTTTTTTTATCTTATCAACTTTTGGGTGCATATTGATCAATGTTATTTTTTTTTTTATAAGCAAAGATTCATTGATAAAATTGCTTGTGTGTAGCACGAGGAGTGTCTACACTTAAGACTCCAAACAAAAGTTACATCACAAGAGTATTAACAAATTACACTCTACCATATCAATGTTGTTTTTAATATATTACTAAATCATAACAATCAAATTTGTTTTTCAATTTGAAATTCCTTAATTTACTCTCACTATTTTTTGTTTTCAATTTGAAATCAACTTTTTTCAGTCACATAAAAATCCTAATGTCTTTTTCTCATTTTTCTTTTCATTCTTATTTTTTTTATTAATTCTAAATTAGTGGTAAATTAAAATTTAAAAGATCTTATATGAAGTTGTTTTTTTTTATTTTTTAATTAGTCATTGGTTGTTGATTGATATAATAATAACTTTCAAGGAACCTATGTCAATTGTAACATCCTTACTTTTTCATATTTCTTTAATATGCAAATATAACACTATTTTAATGATAAATGGTGTTATTGGATTTTAAATCGTTTCTTTTAAATTATACTTTAATAAAATAAAATTTTGAAGGAACTTTTATTTATTTAAGTTTAAAAAAAATTGTGAATTCAAATAAGTTGAAACTTACGCATAAGATTCAAAATTTTAGTAAAATTTAATATTAGTGTAACATCCTTTGTTTCCTATTTTCTTCATTTACAAAAATGAATAAAATCTATATTTTATTCAGCTCATTAACTATCTTAATTAATGGTGTTTGAAACAGATTGTGAAATTATATTTCAACTAAGCTTAAATAATTAAAATAACTTAAAAATAAATTAGTTTTAAAAAATATATATCATAGATTTATGTAAATCAAAAGATTTGTGTAGGAATTAAAATAAAATTTTGTATTTTTTGAAAGATTTAGAATTTTATTTATCTAGATTTTGTAGACAATTTTATAAACTTAATTAAAGGAAAAGTTGGGTACAAAATAAAATTTTAAGTAATTGTATTAGAAATGAAAGATATTAAATGATAAAATTGAATGATCATTATGAAAATGTATAATAATATCAATTAGCTAGTTGGAAGAATTCTAGCCATAAAAACAAAAGGGAAAAATTGTGTACGTGTCTCTCTTTTCAATACCGAATAGCAGAGCTGTGGGTACTGGCCTACCAGGCCACCATCTTTATGAAACAAAAAAAAGAAAAAAAGGAGAAACAACCTATACATATCAAAAAACAATCAACTTTTTATTCCCTTGCTTGCACGATACTTTTCTTTCCCCAAAAACCATCAAACCTAAACCAATCCTCATATCTTCTTCTTTTTTGCTTCTGCCTGCGGTTGATTTTTCATGTGGGTGTACACTGATTTCAAGTCTTGTGCACATGAATAAGGAGAGCAACTACAATTTCGGGTTTTAATCAAGGTGGGGAGGAGGTTTAGGCCTCAGTTGGTAATTTCTTAACTACTAAATGATTTTAATTGCCGAGAAATATTGGTCTCTGTTGTTGCTTTTGCTATAAGATGTTTTTCGATTATTGAATGTGTCTTGAGCTAGTGTGATGACATTATGAACTATTGTTGTTATGTTCATATTGATTATCGATTGTTGAATAAATGTTTGTGGGGTGCGAAACTTAGATTGGGTAAATTTTCCTTTCTCCCTTTTGTTTGAGAGTTACATCATAAAGAGAGAGGCTAAGTGTATCTTGTTAACATTTGTGACGAAACCATGGTTTGGGAAGAGGCACTGATGCATCAGAATTTGTTATCGTTGTGGTGCTAGGAGTTGGAAGCTATGGATTCTGCTCGCTGGTACAAGAATGACATAGGTGCTACAAAATTCTGAAGAACTAAGTTGCAACAATAGATTTTGTTCGTCCTAGCTAGGAGAAAACGTGAAATTAGGAAAAGTTTTGGGAGAATTGATGGAAATGATGTTTAGGCCCAAAAGAAAAAATAAATAAATAAAGATTTAGATTGGGTTATTAGATAAAACATTCTTAAAACAAATGCGTAAAACAATAAAGTACATTGGGCTGAAATTGATAAAATAAATTAGATTATGAAACACTTCAAATTGATATTGGAAACCTTGTTGTTAATTTAGGCTTTAGGACATCCTAGTATAATTTGGTCTAGTATGAATTGTTAATTTTATATAGTATAACTAATTTGATAATAATAATAATAATAATAATAATAATAATAATAATAATAATAATAATAAAGCTTAAATGACTATAGATAAGCATGTGGTGACCCAGGGGTTACAGAAAATAAAATCTAGTATATGTGTAATGGAAAATAATTTTCTCTAATATTAATAATGATGAATCTAGTAATAATAATAATCATTATTAACTATAAATGCAATTCTAACTATTTATTTATTTTTAATAAAATAAAGTAAGTGAAATTGAATGTGAAGTGAGAAATCCATAAAATTTGAAATTATTTTAGCTATTATGAGTTCTACTCATAAAATTTAATGAAAAATTGAGAATGAAGTATTAAATCTTAATCCTTAAGGGATGAGTGAAGGTAAGGAGGGATGAGAGTATATAAGTAAGGTTATCTGTAATTAGATTTAGCTCCCTACTATTATTGTGATTGATTTCACTGGATGAATATTAAATATATACTATCATGCACATGGTGATTAGTCTTATATATTAGAGTTGATGAAATTATTGAATTTTAAACTCTAATTGAGAGGATTTGTTATGAACCTACTGTTGGCGAATTGAATCTATATTGAGGGAAGTTGAGACCCTCTATTGAAACACTTAAATCATGTCAACTCTAATAAGACGGACTATAATCATATTATTGTCAAACCCAAAGTCTCAGAGTAACTACACCCTATGATGGGGTGTGAATCTTGTAGTTGAGGCTAAGGAGACCTCGAGGATGTTTGGTGCATGTCATCCCATGTAACAACCCTCTGTCGTCACAGTACTACATACAACATCATACATAATTAAGATATTTAATAATAAGTAACCAACAATGCTATATAAAAATATACATATAAGACACAAAATAATATGATATACAGCCCCAAGAATCCAAAACCATGGGAGATACAAAAACAAAACTACCTACAGCTGGTCAACTATACAATATATACATCCAAAACCCAAAGAGGAATAAGCTTCCAGAAAAGCTCTACCCAAGAAGGGCCTTCAACCTATCCTACTGGAACATCCATTATCAATTGCAAGATGCAGGATCTGATGGAGTCTCTCTCTCTACTCCCACACCAACATAACGTGATCATCACAGTCACAGTAACATACAACAACAACAGCAACCACAGCAGCCATACCAAAACAAAACAACAAGGCAAGGATAAACTTACATAATAAAACCACATAATATATACAATTCATATTGTCACACCATTAACATACCAAGATAAAATCCAAATCATCAAAGAAATGGGTCTGCATACCATACAACACAGCAACAATCATGCTATCAACCCCATATGTCAATGTATGAATGACACGACTCTCGAGAGATTTCTACATTTCAGGTGATCAGTCAGGTCTTATCCCCTACCATGGCCATCTAGCACCATTCAAGGATTGCCAAAACTCTGATCAGTTGGATAAGCTTATGGTTGTCAGGATAAGTGTATGTGGGTGATTGTATACCACGACACAAGGCCTACACTGTCTTGGCCCCCTTCGGGATTTACCTATCCACTCATCCCCTGGGCCCAGCCTTCAGACCCCACTTCTCATCCAGGCACTAGGTTGGAGGCTCGTCTGAGCTACAGCTCTGTTCACCCCCAACTTCCATACCTACTTGCATACGGCATGAGGCTCATACAACCTCAGCCAACAACATATGCATGAATGCATACAACATACCACAACATCAACCTAACAATAATAAGTCAACATATACATATATATATATATATATATATATATATATATATATAACCTACATGCCACATCAGCTCAACAACAACAAGGGTGGAAGGTGTGTCATCGTCCTCGTCCTCGTCTCCCACAAAAAAAACCCGGTCCAAATGTCGTCCACAGGAAGCTCGCATGTTGAAAAGCCTCTGGTACTCATGAGAAGTACCTACTCGATGAGGAGAAGGAGCACGTGCAGGAAAAGCAAGCGGGGGATGCAGCACCTCTCGAGCAAACTCTGAGAAGTCTACCTGAATCATGACCGGAATTGTGGAGATCAAAGCGTCACAAGAAGCAGGCTGTCAAAACGTGCTTGGTGGGCATTTGCATTGGTAATCCAACCACCCCGCCTGTCCTGGATGGTCGACGTCAACTCCACATTAAAGACATTGCTCCTCGGGGGAAATGCCATCTGCTCCCGCGATCAAGGCAATCGCGATCATCACAGTCACACACACACAAAACACATAAGCAAGGATAAGCTATCCAAAAGAAACAAACATATCATTCAAAACATACGACATACAAACATAAGGTAAGTATACATTCAATCAAGATAAACACACAAGGATTCCTTCATTTGTTATTCTTAATTTAAGCATCACCAAGTATGCAATGTAGACCATGAATCCTAAACTCTCCCTAGAAATCTAAAAACTTGAGCGACCAACCCGGATATTCCTTAATCATGATATAAAACACAAATACCTTCACAGCCAGGGTTCTCAAAGCAGCATGTGCCTAAACCATTTGGGGAATATTGGCCGTTGATCGTGGGAACTAGTGCTCTTTGACAGGATTTTCGTATAGGGGAACCGCCACCACGACACAGGGTTTGCAAGGCCCCAGTCTCTTGTGGAATCACGCCATCCGTAGTCTTCAGGCTTTCACACTCGGTAGCACCACGATCTCGTGAATACTGACACCTTCGATACCACATGCTCATACAACAATGCATGCGTGCATGACAAACATCTCATCACAAACAGACATTGATGGCAACATGTATCAACAACTGCTTATTGTTCACACCCAGATAAGCCATTTATCAACAATCTCATAACATAGTCAACATGCCATCAAGTCACCAATATTTAACGAGTCATGCCTTTAACAATTTTCACCAAGAAACTCTTTTAATCCAACACTTACCAAGCCATATATATTTAATTAAAAAAATTGTATTTAAAATATCAAGATATCAAAATTAAATAAGAAAATACATTTATGGAATTATTGAGTCAAACTTAGGTCTTAGGTTTTTCATAGAGCATAGTTTCGTAAGCCTTGCTATGAATCTCTTTATAATTAAATCACCATAATGTATTTAAAATATATAAATCAGTAAAGAATATATTTTAATTAAATTCATATTTAACTTTTATTTAAAAAGATCTACCATTAATTTTTTGCACAAAAGATAGGATTTTATAAAGTTATACAAAAGTTATAAAAACTTATTTTCTAAAACAACTTCCAGCTTTCAAATTTCAGCCTCTGTTTTGAAAATCATTTTGGAATAGTAAATGATTTTTTCTTAACATGATCTATACATGGTTGGAAAGGAAATTTTGTTTATTTTCTAAAACAATAAACATCACCTCAAGCAAAAATCTACAAGAAAAAATACAAAAATAACAAGACAACATGGTCAGAATGACCTGTTAGAGGACCAACGAGCATGTCTTACCATTTTTCATGCACAAGGGAAAATTTTCAGAGACCAAATATTTTTTTTTCCTAAAATTACACTTAAAAATATTTTCAAAATGACCAAGAATATCAAAAACCAAGGTCCACACGATTTTATATGATTTTTGAAAGTTCACAATTCTCAAAACCACTTTTAGTCAAAAAATAAGTACAACCTTTAGCTTTCAAAAATCATTAAAAATATAAAACCAAACCAAATATATGCAAACGATATATGCTTGGAAAAATTTTTGTGTCTATTTTTGGTTGTTCAAAGAGTTTCTTCAAGTACATAATCGATTCTTCCAAAATCATGTTTTATTACCACTGTTGGGTCAGCGTCTTCAAAGAGCATGCACAACTTTCAAAAGACTTAGATTTTTCATTTCTTAATCTTTTAATACATTTCGTGAGTTCGTTTTGGAGCAAATTTGTCTAGTTTACAACAAAACGACAAGCACTCAAAATATTAACCATAACTCCATATATCATAAAAACAATGCACCATGCTTAGACAGGAAAGCAAAACAACATCAGGAACATGTTATACACTTGCATGAAATGTCATCTTTCACCAAGTTTATCACTTTTAAAAATACCAACAACATTTTTAACAAGAACCCACACATTCCAAACACATAGAAAAAGGGTTGGCTTTCCTTATAATGTGCTAAGATCCTTCAAGCTTACAAAGGTTTTTGAAGCAAAAAGAGAATCTCCTTCCAACTTTGATAGGGTAAGCCATCAACCAACACCAAAATGGTTGATATAGGACATAAACATAAGAAGGAACAAACTTTAGAACCAAGGGGGTAAAGAAAACTTTAGACTACTTAGGTCTTGGTAGGAAAAGAGAAGATGAAGGAAGAAGAAGATGAAATGGATGGAGTTTCTTACCTAGCACCACTTCTTTGGACACCCTAGTTCCTACCTTCTCTTCAAACACTTAGGAAATTTTGAACAAAGCTCTCTCTTCTCTCTATAGTTCACAACTTCAAGGGGAGAAATAAGGAGGGTTGTTGTGCTTTAAAGCTTAATATAAGGCACTTCAAGAAGGGCATTTTGGTAACTAGCAAATTTAGAGGTGTGTTTGAATTTAAATGGAAAACAATTTTCTCACTTTCTCCAAGGAAAGGGTGGATGGCCATGGGGGGAGAAACCATGGGTGGAGAGTCGTTTTTGGGGTACATAAGGACACTTGTTATAACTACGTGTAGGAATTTAGGAAAAAGTTTTTAGTTAGGTTGCAACTAAACTAGTTTACTTAGGACTAATGGTTAGATTAGTTGGGTTGGGCTTGGGGGACATGTAGCATGGGTCTAGACAAGGGAAATTTTAAATTTCTCACATTGACAGTGAAGAATGCGTTCAAATATCGAGTTTCGTGAAATTAGGTTTAGGGTTTCTAACGCTTGAATCAATTAAAACAATTTAATTGATATTAGAATCTAAATGAGTTTATGACTCTTTAGAATTTCTCTGGTCATGATTGAACTGACTCTGTCCAATTAGGCAATTGAATTTACTTTATCTAACAAGCTTTTCAACAGATCGATTTATTAGGAAAATGATTAACCTGAAAGTAAGGAAAACTACCAACTTGACTAGAATTCAATCATAATTAAATTTAATTAATTATAATTAAATTTCATAGCCTTACACTGTCCATCAAAACTCTATAGATATATCTTCGTTTATTTGATAGCAGTGCAGATCCAATTCCCATAGAATTCTTTCGTAGAAACTCACACATACACCAAAAAAAATTCTTAATTAATTCTTTGAAAGAGAAATTAAATTAAATTTTCTCTTTTAAATTATTCAAACACTTATTCATAGATTATCAAGAAACAGGATTATAAGAATCAACAAATTCTTATATTGTAACAAATTGATAGAATTTCAAATTAAAAAAAAAAGGTAGTTGCAGTTTTAACTATGATTTAAAAAAAAAAATTGGTTTATTGTTAATATGAATTAGAGATTGGCAGTTTTAACGATTAGTAGATTTTAAAAATTCAAAAAAAAGGGCAATTGCAGTTTTAACAATGGTTTTAAAAATTGATTTATTGTTAATTGACATATTTTAAAAAATTTTAAAATAATAGCATTTTTCAAAAAATTGGTTATTTAGCCATAAAAAGATTTAACACAAATTAAGATTAAAAAATATTTGATATTAGAAACTGGAAATTATCAGTTAACTAATACATTTTGGGAAAGACTCTACACTATCAACAACTCAATTACATCAAACTTACACAAAGTTTATGCGTCATTATCTTAGGAAATCAAAAGATTTAATTCACAAATGTATCAATAAAACAATAAAAAAATAATAGAGAATATGTACTCATGGGTGGTGCTGAAACAAATTTGGATCAAATGATGAATGGTGATTGATTCCACTAACTATGAGAGAAATGTGTTACCATCAGTTAGAAACATCTTTATAAAATACAATTAAGAATAACAATTAGATTGACAGCGTTTTTATAAATTATTTGATATTAAAAACTGAAAATTAGAGTAATTGGATTGTAAATAGTAAGAATTGATTAAATAGAAAATAATTTGAGGGTAATGAGATACATGTTTAGATAGAAAAGAAAAGAGGGAACATAATTAACAAAATAAAATATTTTTAAAATTCAAAAAATAGACAGTTTTAATCATGGTTTTAAAAGATTGGTTTATTATTAAATTATTAAAACTCATAAATGGTTTTAAAAATTTGGTAGTTTTAAAATATTGGTTTTTTAAAAAGAGTTTAATGACTATGCATTGTCAGTGTAAAAACTTTTACACTGTCAACCAATTAAAAATCATCATTGGTATGACTTTTATGATAGTTATTGTAAAAGTCAATAAACATACAATAAATGATGGTTTGTAATTTGATGACAATGTAAAACTATTTTACACTGTCAATGCATAATCTATTTTCTCTTTTTAAAAATGGGCAGTTTTAAAAATTCAAAAAAAATAGGCAGTTTTTTTAAAAAATTGGTTACTTGTCCGAAAAAATATTTAACACAAATTAGAGATTAAAAATATTAGATACTTACCTCTTTAACAAAGAATCACAAATTAGCATTCAAAATCTACAACAAATACCCAAAAGAAAAAATTACAACTCCATTAATTATAAGTAAAAAAAATTAAAATCAATACTTCGAGCAATACAATGAGACAACAACAATAAATTTTCCTCTTCTATTTTCCTTCGTTTTCTTGCTTTGCCCTTGCTCTTATGCTTCAAGTTCTGCAAGTTAGCATTAACATTTAACAAAGAAAAAGGGATTAGTGTTATAAATTGGAGATAGAAAGGTATAAATATATGTTGGATATATAATTGTGAGGAAAATCCACTCACCGTAATTCCATGATTCTTTTCTTTCTTGTTGTATGCAAACAAAATGTGAATCATATGCACAAAACCTAGCATATGCCACTTTAAAAATAGAATCTACGATCACACAATATGGAACAATACAAAAAAAAATAGAAATGAGGGAGAAAAGGAAAAAAAATGTAGCCAAACCTATTCATTACTCAAATTGCCAAAATAGCAAATCAAACAACCCCAAATAACAGTGGAAAGTGAAGGCAAATTACAAAACTAATTTTAATTTAACTTGATAAATAAACTGAATAAAAAGAAAATTTTTCCTAAAAGCCGATTTGAGAGTTTACTGATGAACAATCCTATTTAACATGATAAATACACCAAACAAAAAAAATATAAGCTTGCCTAAACGACAGTTTGAGTTACTGATGTGGGAGAAGAAAATTAACAATAGTGATAAGAAATGAGAATGGAACAAGAGGTTACTATGTAGGAGAAGAAGAAGAAGGTTGAGGGTGAGAGAAGCGGGAAGCAAATAGACGAATTGTGTTAAGAGGTAACTGTACAAATTAAGTGGAAGGGTTAGAGTAATTGAATAGAAACTAACTTATGTGGGGTAGAAGTAAGGAATAAAAGATTCCAAAAAAGTACTTACAAAAAGAAGATTAATTGTTGTATGTGTAGTATTATTAAGGATACAAGGTCCAAAAAAAGTGGAGACCAAATCAGAGGATATCCCTTTTATATATTGTTATATATGGTATTATCTTTAAATTCAAATTAAATACTATTTTATTTTAAGTTTTGACAAATTCTATTGTCTTTAAAATATTATTGTTATAATTTACTCTTATACTATAAATTATAATATACAATTTAGAGAGTGAGACTCCCATTATCTTCACTCTCTTAATTAGACATTATTTCTCTCTCTTCTCATCTTTAAAGATGTATTCCACATACGATCACTACATCTAGTTGGAAAAAAAAAAAAAAAAAACTCTCAATCATCTTAAATTATCCTCCTTTTATCTCTACATGTATATTTGATCAACTTTCTTAATTTTTGGTCCCTCTAAATCTACTCTATTTTATCTTTATTTTAAAATTAAATTTTAATATTTTTTAAAAATATCAATAGTTAAAAAAATCTTATATCACAATTTAAACATTTCATTATAAATATCAAATATAATTTACATATTAAAAAATATTAATTTATTGTAAATTTAATTATAATATAATTTATATATTAAAAATATTTATTTTATATAAAATTTTAATTTTATAAAAAATATTTATCATATGTGATGCACATCCTAAAATACTAATTATATTATTGTCTTCAAACTTGGATCAAATTAAATATTATTTATATATTAATTTTGATCAAATACGATCAAATTGAAAAAATATAATAAAGTGATTTTAATTTATGTAAGTAACATTTATAATTAATTTATTAAACATACAAATATCAAAGGAGATTCCTAAGCTTGGAGATTGAAAATCTAGGCATGTTGTCATTTTGGATGATAGTGTTGTCATTTTGAATCAATTTTTATTTACTTTTAAAATTCACCTTGACCTCGTTGTTGAGAGTTTAGATAATTTACTTGAGATTAATTTTCAATTTAAACTTTATTTTCGCCACGCTCAAAAAAATTATAGTTGAACCAAGTTTTCTAAAAATTATATAAAGCAAGTTTGATAATTTTTTTGAGAAAAAAATACTTAAAAAAATACAATTAGTCCAGTTGGCTTAAGTAAATCCTAACCGCTTAACAAAATAGTTGCATATAACTAATTAACTAACTTAGCTTATTTTAACCCTTAATATTCATTTAATTAAAAGTTATTTCTAGTTAAGAATATTTTTACTACTCACATAGTACTCGCATCTCTTCAAATCTATTACTTTTTTTGACAGAATAAATCAGTTACAGGACAAAGTACATTATGTAAGTGAACATAATTTATTTTAAATTTACTTAAGAAAGATATCATGTGTAATTACTATTGAAATAAGATAGGTAAATGTTCCAACTTATTAAAATGAGCAGTGTAGTTATATTAAGAATTAATGTAAAGTTTAAAATAAATTAGATTAATATCATGCAGAAGGTTAGTACAATTAATATTATATATGTAGCAATATTTTTAAAATTGGATTAATCATTGATCACTAAAGACACGGTTTATTGTTTTAATCATTGAATCATGATTGAATCAATAATAATTAAATATAGAATAAATAAACATTAATTTAATATACTAATGGTGTAATATATATATATATATATATATATATATATATATATATATATATATATATATATATATATATATATATAACCAAGAATATGATAACATATTAGGTTAAAATAGTAAATATAATAATTGTAAATTTATAACGTAATTTATCTAAATGCTTGGACGTAAAGCATTGGTAGGTGGTTTCTTAAGTTTGTCATCAAATCTTAGGACTAAACTGTGGACAACAGTGGAAACTACTAAGCTAGAGTTCAATAGGGGCAAAAAGGAACCTCTGGTGCAGTGATGAAATGCGTATAGTAGATTACAAAGAACACCAACAACAAAAGCATTTTGTTGGGGCAACACTAACATTGAGATCTAGAGATGATAGCTAAAGGGAGCGAATGGGATTAAATACGATAGTAGTCTTAGCTATAAACAATGGATAGTATGCATTGTACGTATCAACTTGTGCGATGTTGTAACTATCATCTTAATGTATTGACCTATGCAATACTAATCAAAATTATCAAATAAATTTTGATGTAATATAATATTAAATGTTAATTTTAATTATAATAAAAAAATATTTTTATTAATGAAAGCCATTAATCACCCTATTATAAATATGAATCCTCATTCTTGAATGAAAACATTTTTAGGAGTTACTCTCACTCTCATTGAGCCACATATCTTATTATAATCTTGTATATTGAGCATTTAGTTTTTTTTTTATTTTTCATTCCTTTCAAATATATTTTCTAATTTAATTTGATTTAAAAAATAGTCCAAAAGTTTCTTTCTCAATTATATTGAACTACTTTTCTTTATATTTATCTATATGCTTGATTTTCTTAACTACTTATCTTGTTCAATCTATCTTTTTCATCTTTATTTTTAAATTAAATTTCAATATTTTTTAAAATAAATTATCATTAATTAAAAATAACCTTGTATACAAATTGTTTATTATAAATCTAAAATATAATTTATATGTTCAAAAATATTTATTTATTATAAATTTTAATTATATAAAAGTGAACATTTATCTTGTACATACATACATGCATAGATACATATACATTAGTATTTTAGTTTTTGAAATGCACATAATAAATGGTTATTTTATATGACAAAAATTTATAATAAATTAATCTTTTTTAATATATAAATTATATTATAATTAAAACTTGTAATAAAAAATATTTATGAACATATAAATTACAAGGTTATTTTAAACTACTGATAATTTATTTTAAAATATTCAAATTCAATTAAAAAAAAACTAAAAGGATAGATTGAAAGAGACAAGATATTAAGAAAAATCTCTAAAAACGCTCTCATTAAAGAAAAACTCTTAAAAACGCTCTCGTTGAAGAATGACCCCTAAAAACGTTTTCATTTAATATAACTATTCTAATTTATCTAGAGAGAAAATATTTTGGATTCAAAATAAATAATGTATATTGTAATATAAGGTTATTTTTAATTATTAATAATTTATTTTTAAAATATTGAAATTCAATTTAAAAATAAAAAAGCTTAAATATGTTTTAAGTTTCTACAAATACGGCTTTGTTTGAGTTTAGACCTTGCAAAATTTTTTGTTATTTTAGATTTCTAACATTTCTTAGCATTCTTTTTTAGTCCTTACTATTAACTCTAGTTAATTTAAACTGACATGGCTAACAAAATAAAGAATATTAATTAAGATAATGAAGAATATTTTAAATTAAGCTTACATATGTTTTAAGTCCCTACAAATATGACTTGTTATGTTTTGTTCCTTGTCAAAAAAAATTATTTTTAGATCCTGACGTTTTCATAGTATTCTTTTTTAGTCCTTATTAACTCTAGTAATGTATTTATTATTTTACACAAATAAAGTAATTACATATAATTTACTTTTAGAATTTATTTCTAATTTTTAATATATTATGAACAATAATTTTTACTGTTTTTAATATTGTTCTTAGTTTTCAATTCACTAATTTGTTTTAACATTGTACTTTTTAAAAAAATTATAATTTATTTAGACACTTATAATTTACTTTTAATATATTGATTTGTACATGTATTGTTCATCCCAAGCTAAAAGTGTTATAAATAATTAGTTAGGAATTAGTTAAGAGTTTGTTATTAGATATTTACTAGTTATTTGGTTACTTGCTTAATATAACTACCTTTTTGATTTTTAATACCATTCTATTTTTAGTTTTAAATATTTTCTCTTCTTTTAGCTCTGCCATGTTTTCTAATAATATACAAACATTATTATTTTTCTCACGTAAGAAATTGCAAAATTCATTTCTAAGCTATATATGAACACTCATTGATTAAGCGCATCCCTTCTAACTAGGAGAAATTATTAAGTGGTGTGGGCCCACCACGTGTCCATGGTCTCAACCAATTATTATGTAACACGCATTCAAATTTTTTAGTTACGAAAAAAAATTAATAACACAATTTTATTTTTAATTCGAAGAGATATTAGGTATTAAATTTACAATTGAAAAAAGATTTGAAATTTATTGATTTACCTGAGCTTATATTATATATCTGAGCTTACCTTTTTTAAATATTGGATTCCTTTGCATACATTTATTCACAGGGTATTTTTTAAATGAAATCAAACTGAGAAGAGAAGAAAAAAAAAAGTTAAAAAAGGAAAGTCGATAAGGCATAAAGATCATGAAACGGTTATGCAAAAGTTTAAGGAACTCTATTTTGGCGTCGTATTTTTTGGAAACAAACCGAAGTCAGAGCCTTAATAAAAAGAACAAACAGCGTGTCAACGTTACATGAATAAGCCAACAGAGAAGAAAGGGCAATAGCTTGAGAGTTTCAAGTTTCAACCCCGAAGGCGACAAAGAAGGAAAAGAAAGAATGTCTCATCAGTTTCCTCAGAACGGTGGGAACGACACTCCGTGGCAGACTCAGTTCAATGACAGCCCTTTCTTTCTATGTACCCTCTTTCACTTTCCCAGACAGCGAACACTACCAACCACTGCTCCAACACGCGGCCCACAGCGTCATCTGTAACGCCGCCACTCGGGTTCCTGCCACGCACGTGACCCACGTTGAGTTGGGTCAGTTCGAGTCACTGAACAACAACCAAGAAAACTTGCCGGCGCAGAACGCTGGTACTTTCGCACCGGGTTGGCCCAAGAAAAGGAAAAAATGGACTGAGGAAGAACAAAGGTGCGTGTCAATTAGACTTTCAATATTATTTGATTTAATATCTTGATATTTATATTTTCTCCCTTTGATGTTAACTGCATGAATTTTCAGTCTAGTGGAATTACATGAGGACTTAATATTAATGGTCGCGAGTTGTGGTTCGTTTTTCTAGGGGTTCTTCGTTTTTAGGTTGTTTATAAGTGTTTTTTAAGTTCAAGTAACTTTCTTTATCTTGAATTGAAACACTCTCCATCTCCTAATACTTTGATCATCCAAAAAAAAGAAAGATATAATTTCTTGTTTAAATTATGATTTACTTTACGTTGTTTCTGACAATATGTTTTCTTTTATTGAAATGAAAAGAAAAGTGACGAACCCAATATTGTTTAATTTTTTTCATCTTGATTTGTAAGTTCTAAAAAAAAAAAACGTCTCAATATTTGTCGTTGCTTTCTCTCGACTGATGATGGTGAAATGTCTTTGTAGGCATTGTTTAACTGTGCTTTGTTGCTAAAACAAAAAACATTTTTTTCTTTTAAAAAATAATCTACAAGATTTAGAATGATGAGAAAATTGACTTGTTTTTACTGCATGTGTGATGAATTTAGTCATGTTTTCAAAGTAAATTCACATTTATTTTTAATGAAATTAACTGCATTCGGTTTGGTTTCTACTATATAAACACACAAACACGTGATATGTTTGGTTCCTAATAAACAATACAGGAAAAGATAAAAATTCCTTACTGAAAAATCTTATTCAGTATTTGTATTGTATTATTATTACGCATTTAAGATGGTGATTTAATTTCTATTTTGAATTTTATATAGAACTCAGATGAATGGTTCAAATATTTATGTTAAAATTTTTTCACAATACATTTGTTTTTCTGGGATAGGTTATTTCTTGCTGGCCTTAGTAAATATGGCAAGGGAAATTGGAAAGCCCAATTTCAAAAAAATTTGTTCAAACAAGAACACCAATTCATTGTTGAATATACTGTTTAGCTAGCTGATTGAGTTGGATTTTTTATTTTGTGGCTTATAAAATACTTTTCATTAAATGACTTTTAATTCCCTATACTTTGTCTTGTTCATAGAGTAATTAGCAGTTTCTATAACTCCATTATTGATGTAGATTATCTTTATATTCATTTGTGATTTTTGGATATAAAGTGTAATAAATGCTAATTATCTTTGTATTCATTTTTATGTCTTGGCTTCATGTACTTCAAATAATTAAGTCATATTGTTTCTGTGTCCACATAGGTTAAAATGATGCTATAGCTTACTAAGTAATTTTTTTCAATCATTTAGGAAAACAAATGTTACCAAATATTTATTTTGTTGTGCGTACTGGTTACTTTTGAATACTTCTTTTCATCCTAAAGCTATTTCATTCATTAACCATATTAATAATTGTCATTTTGATTCTTAGTTGCTCTTCATCACTCTCTCACACGCCATCATATTGTTTTGCCTTAGTTCTTAGTTTTTTGTTTTTTTTTTTTTCTCAATTCAGTTTGTCCAATTTTGCAAATATTGATTTTGCTCTATTAATGAACTAAGGCTTTAATTTCATCTCCAAATTGTCGAGGCTTGTGTGATCTCAACTCTATTTCCATCCTTCAACCTCACACCAGGTTCCTCTTTCTTTCCTTTTTCTCTCTTTTTTTTTTTTTTTTGCCTTATCATCTCTCTGTTTGGATATTAAGAAAACATGAAAAATGGAAAATCAAATAGAAAAATCTAATAATACCTCACTCATGAAAAGGAAAATTCTCTCAATCCATCATAATCATTTTTAGTTAATGAATTTTCATTTGTTTTTATGGTTTGCTAGAGTGGATTGTGATGTTTCTTGAATGGTTAGAGAGAATGTTAAAGATAAAGGCTTAGAAATTAAAATGTATATAAGTATATAGAATATTTTAGATTTAGAAACTAGGCTTAGAAGTTGGCTAATTTTTTTCTTTTATTTTTCTAAAAAAATTGGAGAAGGAATCGTTGATTTGATTTTTTTTTAATTGGCATATATATGTGACCATTAAAGGGTGAATATACTAAATTTCAACCTTAGTTTCATCAGGTTCTATTTTTTGATAGTCATTATGTCTCTATTTTCCCCTAATATCATAAATTCAACAAAAAAGTACTAATTATGCAAGTGGTTGGTGCGTGAAAATTTTGTATTCTAGATATCTATGTATGAATTGTGGATTTTTTAAGGCTTTGTTTCATTCAGCAATATACTTTTTGAGATTATGAGAGGTTCGATTTTGCAATAGAGTAATACAAAAAGTGACTTGACCTTAAGGTGGTTGATTAAGGGTAGCCAGCTACTAGTTAGCGGTCTCATTCGTGTTCCACTTCTCAAAACATGACACATAAGAAATGAACATGGATGAGATTGACGAATTTAATGAAGCAATATGTCCTATTTGTGAACTCGTAGAATGCATAAAGCCACTTTTGTGGCTTGGAAGTTGTTGTGAGGTAGAGCGCGAGGAGGAAGAGGAAAGAGCTTCGATGAATCTCCATGGTGGTTGCGACCGTCTCTGGTGGTAACACCTGCAAGGACTCCGATGCTTAAGTATGTAAGAGCGTAAGAAAATGAGTGAGAATGAGAGAGTTATGTGTACTTGGTGTGTGAGGGGTCCTTTATATAGGGTGTTTTGGAGGGAAAAATTGTTAGAGAGGTTTAAGGTGCCATATTGGATGGCACGTGTGGTGTTCGTTTAGGTGCCACACTAAGTACTTTCTCGGCTGTGACTAGGATAGTCATAAAAGTCATAGTCAGGATACGTGATATAATTATGCTGGGGTGTCGGGGTGACCCCCAGAACAGTTGACCCCAAGCTGGGGTTGCTTAGAATAAGCAGTGTTGGCTTAAGTGTTTGAGGTTAGATAATACTAACACATGGACAGTTGCCCCAAGCCAGTGTTGCTTAGAATAAGCAAGGTCGGGTTAAGTAACGTGTGTCAGTGTCGTTTCCATTTTCTTTAGACAACTCAGCTACAATTTTACAAGAACCAAGGTCACATTAAATGCATAATGATTTAAAGTTTTGAATTTTGAAACCATTTGAATTCCAAAAGATTCAGGCGGTTTTGAAATGTTTTTAACTGTTTGCGGGTTTGGGCCTTATGAGAACCTAGGCCTATTTTTCCATTTTGTCTTATACTATTCATATTTTACTTTTCATTTTTACCTTTACTATTGTTTTCACCCATATTCTTTGTGTGAGATTACTTGTCTCTCTTTTACAACTTTCGACAATTTCGTCCACGATCTTTTCTCTGCTTTCGAGTCTTCATTTGCTCTTGTTCTTCCTTTGTTTAAGGTAGTACCTCTTACCTTTTGCTTTTCTTTTACATTGGGTTTTATATTTGCACTTTGCATATTTGGTTTTTGTTTTGTTTTGTTGAGGATGGGGCTAAGTAGACAAAATGTTCCATCTTCTAGTTGCGACAGCCGTCTTGCCAGCTTTGCTATTAATTGGTTGTTTTGGTCTTTGGGCAACCCTTCATCATCAACTACTGGCCAAAGAAGGTCCTTAGGTGGTCCTCAGGTGCCGGAGGCCATGACAGTTCTTCAGCTCCCCTTATCGCTTCTCACAAGGGGTAGCTGTTGTACGGGTAGTCAAAAAGGGTCGAAGGAGGCTAAAAGTGGGGATGAACACCCTATAATTGCTAATCTAGCCGACTTCGCCTGAGATAAAGATGTGTCTTGAAGTTCTAGAAAAATGTTGAAGTCATTTAAAGTCAGTGAGAATGCCCTATTATCCTAATGAAGTTTTGGAGTATGCTACGACTTAGATGGAGTTCCCTGACTTGATGAAAATCCCCTCCAGTCCTGGCAGCACCTCCGAGGTAAACATGTCAGTTTAACAAGTCGTTTCGCAAAAGATTTTATCTCAATTTGTTGAAATTGAAGTTCCATCTGCCAAGGTCACTATATCAGCAACCTCTGACCATTCTTCTAATGTTTTTGACAGGGAGATGGGGAGAACTATGAGAAATATCAAGACTACTCCACAAGCCTATTATGAGTTGCCAGATCTAAATGTAGACTGGGTCAATAAAGAACTTGTCGGTACTCGATCTTGCTTTAATCAAGAAGGGCTGGATACATTAGCTACTCATTTGGATATAGACCGTAATGGTGGTGCTGCCTGATGGGACTTAATGGCTCTAGGAGATGATGACAGAATTTGTTACCAGGGTTAGAAAGAGGAAATAGGGGTCCCACTAGATGAAACTGCGGTAGCTAAGGCCGGTTGCATATATCTTGATTACTTGCCGATATACTTGACCTTCTTTGAAAACCTAGGGGTTAGGCTTCCCTTTACGGATTTTCAAATTTTTATTTTGAACTTTCTTAATATGGCTCCTTCACAACTTCATCCAAACTCTTGGGCTTTCATGGTGGCCTTCGAGAACCTGTGTGACCGAGAAAAAATGGTTTGCACGTTGAATTTATTCTTGTACCATTTGGATCTGGTAGATCGGCTGCTAGGCCGAACAGACCAAGGAAAGACGTCGAGTACACCTCGGACTAGAGTAAATCAAGTAAGTGAGAAATTGGCGTAATAAGGTAATTAGGCAATGAATCTCGAACATAAGGACGAGGATATCCCGCAATATCAGTAAGAGATATTTGATGATATAAAGGAAATAGGTGCACACTTTCTAACCCTAATTTTGACTCGATATCCAAAAACCCTGCATGATCCAAGGCCTTCCTTGACTTGAGCGTCGGAGTGTCTTTGCAGGTATCCCTCTTCCCCATTGGCGTGATCTTGATGTAGGAAGGGAGGAGCATCGCAATCTAAGGAGGAGCCTAGAGTCGCCACTATTCCCAACAGAAACAATGCTGCGGAGGAGAGAAGCCATTTTTGGTAAGAACATTTTGGCGCCCATCATAGGGCCAAGGCAAATTGTCCCTCAACCATTATTTTAATGAGATGGTGAG
The DNA here is from genome assembly GCA_004329165.1 of Spatholobus suberectus. Taxonomy (NCBI): domain Eukaryota; kingdom Viridiplantae; phylum Streptophyta; class Magnoliopsida; order Fabales; family Fabaceae; genus Spatholobus; species Spatholobus suberectus. The sequence goes on along the minus strand of QUWT01000676.1, from coordinate 116,718 downwards.
AACTAGGAGCGTGACGGCGGATGATCAGGGTAATGGAGTGAGGCCATCATTGGAGAATCACCTTCTAATCCAGGCCCTGCGTCAGGAGTTAGCAACTTTGCATAAGAAGAATGAAGAAGAGATGGATAAGCTACAAAATGAGAATGCAGAGATGTGTCAACAACTGGAGAAAGAGAGCTAGCGTAACCAAAAGGCTCATAAGGAGATGGAAGAGTTTGAGCAACACACCCATCACTCACTCGCAGAAATCAACAGCCAACCTAAGATGTGCGAGAAAGCTCCGACGGACTGGCGACCGAGAACCTTAACCGAGTCCTGCCCCTTCTCGATGGGAGGCTTGGTGCGAGGGCATCCCTTCGTAGATGACATCATGGAGACTCCTCTCCTGTTGGGTTGGAAGAATCTAAACCTTGACCACTATGACAAGACGACTGACCTGAACGAACACATTAATGCGTACACCACCCCAGGTAAGCTGGGTCACCAATGATGATGCAATTTTATGTCGTGTCTTTCTGACCTCCTTTAAGGGAGCAACCCTGAATTGGTACATTCAGCTACTGCCAAACTTGATTGACTGTTTTGCCACCCTTATTGCGAGGTTCTGAGAAATATGCAACCAGCAGAGCACACCACCTCATTTCGGTTGCCCTAGTGAACCTGAGGCAGGAGGATGATGAGCCCTTGAGGATATTCATGGAGCTGTTCGCTGCAATCTCGATGAAGATAACAGATTTGAACCCTGAGGTGGCTCTACACTCTATGATTATGGCCTTGAAACTGGGACCTTTCTTGAATTGCTTGTGTAAGAAACCACCGCCAGACGTGGATGATCTCCGAGCTCGGGCGATGGGCTACATTCAGATGGAAAAGAAGGTGAAATTCCGAGACCAAGTTCAACTGGGGATACAGAAAAAGGTAAATGAGCGCGAAAATCCAAAATCAAGGGGAGAAAAGAAACAGAGGGTTGAGAGAGGGCCGGCAGGCCCCAAGTACAACCACTATACTCCCCTCCCCACCAGCCGAGCCCGCATTATGGAGGAAGCATGTAGTACAAAGCTACTGTGATTATTACTAAAGAGTCGTTCCCTGGAAGGTACAGATCGAAACAAGCATTGCTGGTACCATGGCAATTACAGATATTCGATGGAGGAATACTGGACCCTCCGTGATAAGATTGAAGAACTGATCCAGGCCAGACACTTGCATAATCACGTCTAGAGAACAAACGACAGCCAAGATGGGGGTCGCAACCGATATAGGTGTTGGTGAGGAGAACGAGTTGATGAACAACCTATGGGGAATAAGGAAGGGTGAAACCCAACCCCCTAGAAGGAACTAATACCCGCCTGAGAGGAGTTATCAACATGATCACAGGAGGGTTTGTCGGGGGAAGATCAAGTAGCTTTGCAAGGACGCGACACTTGAGGATGGTTTGGTCGGTGAACACCATGGGAAATCCCTTAAAGAAGCATCCCTTGATTATATTCACTGATGTCGATTTTCAAGGGGTAGATCCCGAACAAGATGACCAGTCGTCATTACAGTGAAAGTTGCAAACTTCGCCATAAGAAAAACGTCGGTCAATCAAGGAAGTTCGACTAACATCCTCTGTATGGATATTTTCAATGAGTTGTAGATCCTAGAGCACTTGATACAACCTTATCCAAAACAATTGGTAGTGTTTGTCGGCGAGCGAGTAGATACTCGCGGGTGGATCGATCTGCTCACCACCTTCGGAGACGAAATCGCCTCCTATACCATCATGGTGAGAACTTATTGATGAATGCTGATACTTCATATAACATCCTAATTGGATGGCCAGCCCTGAACCAATTAGGAGTAGTAGTCTTCACTTTACATCTTGCGATGAAATTCCTCTCTACGACTAGTTAGATTGTAGTGGTCAAGGCGGACCAGAAAACTACCTAGGAGTGCTATACCGAGAGCTTAAAATTGAAAGAATAGAATTGAAGCTGTATATTCTCTCCACCCTTAATGCCTAAGCGAACAAGTCGAACTTGACCCCCGAATCGAAAAGTAGAGGACAGAGCCTACTAAGGACGTGCAGAAATTCTAGCTAAAGCGGCACCTCGATTAGTGCACCTGACTCGAACTTAATCTCTCGGAGGAAGTGTCGAGCAACATCGCTAATGCCCTAAGCGCTAACGTAGACTTGTTTGCTTAGACAACAACGAACATGCTAGGGATTGATCTAGGTTTCCATTGTCACAAGCTAGTCGTGCGCTCAGAAGCACGACTAGTCACTTAGAGAAAATAGAAACTCGGGGAAGAGAGAAAACAAGTGGTAGAGAAGGAAACAACCAAGTTGATAGAAGTGGGGTTCATCAGGGAAGTAGAGTATCCAATATGGTTGGCTAATGTCATGTTGGTTAAGAAGGCGAATGGAAAGTGGAGAATGTGCACAAACTATACCAACCTTAATAAGGCTTGCCCAAAGAATGCCTACCCGCTACCGAGCATCGACCAACTAGTTGATGGTGCCTCAGGTTACAAGCTACTGAGTTTCCTAGACACGTACTCAGGGTATAATCAAATACCCATGTTCTTTCCAGACAAAGAGAAGATTGCCTTCATGACAAATGGTTCCAATTACTACTACTCCGTAATATCGTTTGGACTGAAAAACACTGGAGCAACCTACTAGTGTCTGATGGTTAAAGTGTTTGTGGGTCAAGTTGGCCCAAATCTGAAGGTGTATGTAAATGATATAGTGGTGAAGTCCGAAGATGCTAGCAAACATGTCGAGGACATAGAAGAAGTATTTAATGAAGTCAGGCGGTACAATATGAGGTTGAACCCCAAGAAATGCATATTTGGGGTATAGGGGGGGGGGAGGGAGTTCTTGGGCTTTATGTTGACTTACAAAGGGATCAAAGCCAACCCTAACAAATATCAGGCTACCATCGAGATGAGGAGCCCCCAAGATATGAAGGAAGTCCAGAGGTTGACTGAAAGACTTGCTTCCCTTTCCCGGTTTCTTCCTCGAGCGACCGAAAAAACACACCTATTCTTTAGGCTCTTAAAAGAAACCAAAAGCCTTTTAATGGGACTAGGAGTGCGAGTTAACATTCAAGGAGTTTAAGACTTTCCTAGAGTCTCCACCCATCCTAACTCGCCCTTTGCCCAAATAAGACCTACTCCTATACTTAGCCATGTCAGACCAAGCGATTTGTTCGGTCATCATATAAAAAGTGAAAGGCAAACAGGTCCCTATTTACTATATTAGTCGCATATTACAAGGCATAGAGACTCGGTACCAGGTAATTGAAAAATTCGCTTTAACATTAGTGACGACAACTCGTAGACTTTGACCATATTTCCAAAGCCACCAAGTGGTGGTGAAGACCAACCACCCCATCTGGCAAGTGTTACGAAAGCCAAAGCTAGTTGGGAGGATGATAGCTAGGTCGATAGAACTTTTCGAATTTGAACTCAAGTACGAAGCAAGAGGCCCCATAAAAGCTCAATGCTTTGCTGACTTCCTAGTGGAACTGACACCGCCAGCTGAGCAAGTCTCCTGGTGGTGGACTTTGTATGTGGATCGGTCTTGAAACCAAAAGGGGAGCGGAGCTGGTGTCATCTTGGAAGGACAAGGAGGAATGATGTTGGAACAATCCTTGAAATTCAATTTTTCGACCATTAATAATTAGGCAGAATATAAAGCGCTAATCGCAGGGTTCAAGTTAGCAGAGGAAGTCAGGGTCAATTAAGTCATTTGTAAAAGTGACTCCCAATTGATAACCGGACAATTATCCGGCACTTTCTAGACCAGAGACGCTGTGGTACTAAGATACTATCATAGGGTGATCCAATTGATAGAGAAGCTAGAAGAATTCAAGACAGAGCATATTCCAAGAGAAGAAAACAAGAGGGTTGACCTCTTGTCCAAACTAGCAAGTACCAAGAGGCCAGGACAACATTGGATAGTTATACAAGAAACAATAGTAAGGCCGAGTGTAGAAAAGGAGGTTTTGAGCATGGAAAAGGAAGGGTGGATGACCTCTATCTGGAAGTGCCTCACAACTGGTGAGCTACCTAAAGATAAAAATGTAGCAAGAACAATTTGGAGGAAGGCCAGCTATTATGTGGTGGAAGGGGAAGAATTATACAATAGGGGATTTCATACCCCACTGCTTAAATGCCTAGACTCCGACTGGGCCAGATATGTCATGGATAAGATGCATTAGGGATTTGTGGCATGCACACTAGAGGGTGTGCCATGGCGGCTCGTGTCATTCGAGCCTGGTACTACTAGCCGACCATCAGGGCAAATTGCACCGATTATTCAAAGAAGTGCCAAAAGTGTCAAAGATTCGGAAATGTATCCCATATACCATCCAAGGAGCTGTACTCGATTGTGTCACCTTGGTTTTTCACTACATAGGGATAGACATACTTGGACCCTTCCCCATCACCAAAGGCTAAGTGAAGTTCTTGTTGCTGGGAATCGAATACTTCACCAAATGGATAGAGGCTGAGCCTTTAGTCTGAATAACAACGTCAAATGTGCAGAGGTTCATATAGAGGAATATAATCTACCGATACGGGATGCCATTCTCGGTGGCAACGGATAATGGAAGGCAATTCATAGACTGCTCACTCGAAGAATTCTATAAAGGGTTGGGAATCTAGCACCAAGTTACGTTCGTTGAACATCCACAGACCAATAGATAGGTTGAGGCCACAAATAAGGTGATCCTTGGAGAATTGAGGAAAAGGGTAGGAAAAGTTAAGGGTAGCTGGCCCAAGGAGCTTCCAGAAATCCTTTAGGTATACCATTGCACGCCTTAGTCAATAATGCAGGGAACGCCTTTCAGGTTGGTGTACCGTGGTGACACAATGATTTTGGTCTAAGTAGGGGAATTATCCTTGCGTCAAACAGTATTCGATCTTGAGAAAAATAATGAAACATTGAAGATAGAGCCGAACCTAGTGGAAGAAGTAATAGAAATGGCAAGGATATAAGAAGAAGTAGGTAAACAAAGAGCTGCACGAAGACAATGCGAAGGTAAAACTGAAAGACTTCAAGCTTGGCTTGGTATGGAGGAAGATCAAGAGGCCTCAAAGGAGATCAATGAAGGGAAGCTTGCTACAAACTGGGGAGGACCATTAAGAGTGGTTGAACGGCTTGGCAATAGGGTTTACTAGCTGGAACAGCTCACAGGTGAAGAAATCCTACGCACATGAAATGCTTCTCATTTAAAGATGTACTTTAGCTAATAAATGGAACGATGGTGTACTCTTTTTCCTATCTCGGTCTTTTGTCCAAAAAATAAAAGAAATATGGGTTTTGGCCAGGGAGGTTTTGGTGAGGCATGTTAAAGATAATAGCAATAAAATTACACTACAGTTTCTACTTTAATTATTCTTTGATTCCCAAGATGACCCATCAATCTCGAAGACTTAACAGGTTTTAACTCACCGAAACTTTTCCCGAGCCAACCCACTTAGCTCAAGGACTTAACAGGTTTTGACCCACTGAGACCTGCTTGAGCCAACCCATCGAGCTCGAAGACTTAATAGGTTTCAACCCACCAAACCTTTCCCGAGCCGACCCACTAAGCTCGAGGACTTAACAGGTTTTGACCCACTAAAGACTGAGCCAACCCACTGAGCTCAAAGACTTAACAAGTTTCAACCCATCAAAACCTTTCCCGAGTCGACCCACCAAGCTCGAGGACTTAATAAGTTTCGACCAATTGAAACATTTCCTGAGCCGACCTACTGAGCTCGAAGACTTAACAGGTTTCAAACCACTGAAACCTCAACAAAAAAATTAGACGCTAACTTTGACTACCACGTCGAACCGAACTAGCAAGTATGAAAGAACGTTGCCTGTTAATGGAAATCCAAAAGCAATAAGTCTTTTTCATTAAAGAGTGAAATTGAATACATGAAATGTCCTAAAACTATGAAGGCTATACACATCAACACAAGGCTTTTCAGTTGACAATGTTACGACTATACATGAAATGTCCTAAAGCTACGAAGGTCATACATACTGGCCAAAGTTACAAAATGTGCCTATCTACTAAAAAGGGAAGAGTTCGACATCGTGGCAGGATGGCCGAAGAAAAAAACGTTTAAGAAATTCAGCCGAAGAAGAGGATGTTTAAGAAGTCCAGTTTTAGGACGCCGGAGCTTATATAAAATTGACATTATCTCCAACTTGCTCGGCATCCCCATCCTTTTGGACTTCTTCTTCCTCTTGATCAGAGAGGTCGGCCACATTAATCAACACCCCGCTCTTAACATCTTTTTTCACATCAAAATGTGGAGGTGTTAATGCCTGAGAAGAAATAAGTTAACTGTGAGAGAGCCTTTTGAAAACCCTTGTCGTACTCCTCCATGATCGACATTTTGGCCTTGTCCAGGTGGGCTTTAAGGTGCTTGACTTGATCAACTGCCTTCACCCGACTGGACTCAACCTAGAGTCTGATTTTGTGGAGCACCACCTCCACCTCTAAAGAGCCACGGGGTCTTCAGGCTAAGCTGCTCGGTTCATTAGAATCTCACTGTAGGCTTGGGACTCTTTTAGCTCGGTCTTTAGAGCTGCGGCTGACTTCCTCACCTCAGAGACCTCGAAGAAAAGCATCTCATTAGCTCGAGAGGTTTTAGCCAGGCCGGTCTTCACCACTTCAAGCACGACCTCCAACCTCCTAATCTCGGCTTCCTTCGATTCCATTAACTAGGTGGAAGATCGAGCCTAATCTAGCTCAGCCACCCAAAACTGAGCAATTGCCCAAGAGCAAACCTAGAACATTGAGAGCGCCTCTAAGCTCACCTGTGGATTGACCTCTCGGAGAATGTTCTGGTCAACCTCTGAAAGGGAGCTGGGATCCAACACCTTACGAAGGTCAAAGTCATGACCCCAAAGGGAGTTGAGACCTTCAGCAACAGCAAAGAATGTGGGGTGGGCCCTAGCAAACGAAGATCCTCCGACCACCTCAATAGAAGGGGTTGGACGAAGGCGCTTTAAGGGAGGGCTGGTCGAATACACCTCCACCACGGGTAGAGTTGCCTGGGGCTAAGCTGGAGTCAGCGTGCTAGTGGAAGCTTGGGGCGTCAGAGAGTGCTGATCGGAGCAGTGGAAGTGGCATTCGCTTTGGCACACTTGGCCTTCTCGACACGCTCGACATGAAGCTTTGCAAAGTTGAAATGCTCCATTATCACTATAAAAAGATGAAACAAAGGTAAGAAACGACAAATGACTACGAAGAAGGAAATAAACAACACTCACACTTCATATCCATTAATGACTTCTTAGATTGGAGTAACCCCAAAACAGCTCGGCATATGAGTAGTCAAGGAATTTTGCGTAGGTCAACCATGTTCGCTTGATCCTTGTCTGACATGTCCTGTACACGCTAGACTGTGTGCTTATCTAGGTTCTTCTTCTAATAGAAAGGGAATCGGCGACGCCCTTAAGCGTCAAAGAAGTTGCTTATCTTGGCTAGACTCAGCCGCACTCGGAAGAATCCCTCCTTGAAACATTTGTATGAGGTGGTGAAGGCAATGAATAAAGAGATGCCATTGACGCCTAACAGCAACACCCAACCCCCCTTCTCCTTTCCTTAGTCGTATAGTTGTGCAGGAATTTAAGAGCAATCGAAACCATGTGAAGCATATTGCACAAAATGCGAAAAGCAGTAATGGCGGCCTAACCATTTAGATGGAGTTGGGTAGGAGCCACGTTTAGAGTTGTCAAGACCTCGACCTTGAATCCGTTAAGAGGCATCATGACCCCCAAGAGGCAAAAAAACATCTTGCAAAGAGTGATGGACTTCACCAGGTCGACGATGGAAGCCTTCGATTAGAATTTGGAAAAGTAGACCCTTACTTCCCTAAAGACCCACTTGTATCCAGGTTGGGTAATGGGAGTAAACCTCTTCAACCTGCCTCTTCTATCGACGCTCAACCAACGATAGATCTGGTGTTACTTCAGATGATTGATCTTCTATTGGGGCTATGACAAGTCATTTGGCACTAGGAGCGTCGGGTTGGACGGAGCCTTCTACGAACTATTGGGAATTTTAAGCTTTATCCTTTTCCCTCTCTAAGAAGGACAAATGCACAGACAGACTATAAACTTCAGGGTCCCCTCCGATAGGCTCAACCTCTAGTGGTAGCATGGGTCTGGGCTTAGAGTTGGGGGAACCTCTGTAACGTTGTGTTTTGTTAATGCATGATTTAGTGTTTTGATAACTAAAAAGTGAAAATTAGATGTGTAATCTAGGTGATTACAAGAAATAAATGAATTATTACTGTGTATGATTTGTTATGTACGGTGATGGTTGTGTGTTGTTTACTTTGAATTTAGGAAACTTGATATATGTGCTTGAGCCAATTAGGTGTGTTGTTAGTGTGATTTTGGGTTGTTGAGGGAAAATAGTTGAGTTGGACCAATGGTGAGCCATGGGGAGAGGCTAGGTGAACCATGAATATTAGTTAGCCGAAAGTCTGTGTGAGAGCTCTAGAGGGTAAAAAGTATAAAAAGGGGGAGGAGTCCTTTTCTTCTTACATTTTCTCCTTCTCCTTCTCTCTCTTCTCTCCATATTTCTCTACATCTCACTAAATTTCTCGAGTTTATTAAGGGTTGTCAAAGGATTTCAAGCCCCAATTCAGTGCTTTTGGTGAGAGGAGGATTGATTCTTTGAAGATTTGGGTCAAGACACCATATTCTCAAGGAACCAAATTTCAAATTCAGAAATTTTTAGAGGTAAGGGAAGCTTACTTTAGTTGTAATATTGCTGGTTGATTGTTTTTTAAGTGTGATTATGACATTGGATTATGTTGGAAACTGATTGGATTTGAGTTTTGTGGGATTTTGTTGTTAGAATGGGTTTCTCTTAAGCCTTGGATGATTTGCTAGTGAATGTTGTCTTGTTTACAAAAATCTATTAGATATATTGGTTTTGGATGTTGTATGAATCTGTTGGATCTTGATTGAGCTAAATTGGAGTAAGGATGAGTGAAAAGGTTAGATTTTTGGGTTTTGTTTAAAGAGATTTGCTGAGCGACTTGAGCTTTCGCTGAGCGAGGATGTCCTTGAGATTTAAGTGAGGATGTCGGGTTGGAACTCGCTGAGCGACCAATCATGTTGCTAAGCGAGTGTTCTTGAGTTGTGATGAGTGGTGAGTAAAATAGGGTACTCGCTGACCAATGACCGTATTCGCTAAGTAAGTGATCATAAGAATTCTGGAAATTTTCCAAAAGATGACTCGCTGAGCAAGGAGTGAGTGTTCCAGAGAGCTTGAATGTGGTTCCCTGAGTGGGATTTGTGCTCGCTAAGCGATTTGAGGGTTTGGAAAGTGGTTGCTCTCTGTTGTAAGATGTTCGCTGAGCGGACATTAAGTTTGTTGGGCGAGAACTGTGTCTAGAGTGGCTAGTCGCTAAGCGAAACTTATATTCTTTGAGTGAATTGTGAGAGAAAACTTGGATTCACTCAACGACCCCTGTTTTCACCAAGTGAGAAATTAGGAACAAAGAAGGGGTATTTTTCTAGAATGGATATTCGCTGAGCGAGGGCCTTCGTGAGAGATAGGAGGCTCTCTGTAATGAAGGTACTCACTGAGCGAGCATATGGACCGTTGAGCGAATGATGCTCACTGTGGTTAACTTAAAATTGAAAAATGTGACTATATCAATATGGGTTGGAAAGGAATGATAGTGTGAGAATTATTGAAATGTGGTTGTTGGTTGGAAGGTTGCTTGGATAGAACCTTCACTGGGTATGTTATATTGTTGTGGTGAGACATCGCACATGGGATGCAGGTTCTAATGATGTGTGAGAATTCTCATGAGGTAAGTGCTGTTTGGATAGAGCCTTACCTGTTGACCATGCGTGAGGCTAAATTGGGCTTGCATGGTGTTGGTAGTAGTTGTTGGACCACAGGTGGTGCTGAGTAGGCCATGTGGTGTTATGTTGATGTATACCTATACATTGGTATGATAATTTGTGTGGTTGAATGAATGCTGTGATGATACATGAATTTGCATGCATATGTTATTGGCTAAGGTTGTGCGGGCCTCAAGCCTGTGCGAGTAGGCATGTAAGTTGGTTGGTTGATAGGAGTTACAGCTTAGATGAACCTCCAACCTAGTGCCTGGATAAGACGCGGGATCGGAAAGACGGGTCTTAAGGATGAGTGGATGAGCAATTCCGTATGGGGCCTAGATGGGCCACTCACATATACTTATCCCGACAAACCACTAAGCTTATCCATAGATCAGAGTTTTGACAATCGCTGAATGGTACTTGGAAGGCCATGGTAAAGGGTAAGACCTGACTGATCGCTCGGAATGTAGTAAATCTCTCGAGAATTGTGTCATTCATGCATTGACATGGTAGAATGGGATTACTGAATGTTGCATAGTAATGTTATGGATTACATACTCATATCTAAATGATCTTATGAATTGAATGACATTCTTTGATATATATATATATATATATATATATATATATATATATATATATATATATATATATATATATATATATATATATATATATATATATATGTATGTATGTATGTTTTTGTTTTTGTAAGCTTACCCTTGCCTTATTGTTTTTGCTTTTGTGGGTGTTCTGTGGCTGTTGTGTGTTGATGTTACTGTGATGATCGCGTCATTTGGTGTGGGAGCACAGGGTGAGGCTTCAACAGACCTTGCTTCTCGGAGTGGATGATGGAGGTCTTGGTCAGAGGCGTCAAAAGCCCCTTTTGTAGGTTTAACCTTTTTGGAAGTTTCTTTTCATTCTCTTGTAGATATTGTATAGTATGACCAGCCTTAGGGAGTGTGTTTTTGTATCCTTTCTCCCTTTGAGTTGTATTTTTAGGTAGTGTTATGCCATATGTTGAATAGATAGACATATATATGCTTAATTAAAGATGATATATATTGAAGCTATGACTATTTGATATATGAATAATAATGATATGTTAAGATAAGTGAATGTATGAAGTAGTATTGTGGTCTTGTAGCGGCAGCAGGTCGTTACACTTTTTGGTATCAGAGCTGATTGTGTCTTATGGGTTAACCTATGGGAAATAGGCCCAATATGCTTGTGCTATATGTTTATGGCATGTTGATTGTTTTGTTGCATTGATTGGTATAGATCCTTCCATGAGAGAAGTGATCATGTTTGACTAGTTGATAAGTTGTTGTTACTGTGGTTGGTTTTGTAGAATCTCGATGAGGGGATCTAACCCACCACCACCTCTAGTTGATTTCTCCAAATAACTAGAGCTACGGAAGCAATGGTTGCTGTTATGGCCCAACAGCAAAATAATGTGGCCCAACAACAGACTGCCATGGCTCAATAGCATCAAGCTGCAATGGAACAACTGGGATTATCTCGAGCCACTGTTGAGGCTGCTTGTGTTGTTGTGCCTCACGAGTTTCAAGGGTTGGCTGAGTTTAGGAAGAGTGACCTGCCCTAATTCAAAGGTGAGTCAAATTTGGATGCAGCAAATTTGTGGATACGAGAAATGGAGAAAATCTTCAGGGCGATGGCTTGCTCAGATGATAGAAAGGTTACATATGCCACGTACATGCTAGTTGGATAGGCATAGTACTGGTGGCAAGGAGCTCAACAACTAATGAAGGCCTGGGTGAGGCTGTCACCAAAGCTAGTTTCTGAGAGTGCTTCCTAGAGAAGTACTTTTTGGCAAGTGCAAGGCATGTGAAAGAGATAAAGTTCCTAAGGTTGTACCAAGGGAACATGTAAATGAGTATGTTAGTTAATTCGAGTATTTGGTTAGATTTTACTCACAGGAGACCACTGAGGAGTGGAGGTGTCGCAACTTTAAGGAAGGTTTGAGACACAAATTGAAGAGGATGATAGTCCCCATGACTATCAAAGAGTTCCCCACATTGGTGAAGAGATCCAAAAGAGCGGTTAGAATCTAGTATTCGAGTGGCGAGGACACGTGGTAGTAGACATCTGGATCCAAAAGAGGAGGGCAGTAGAGGAAGCTCTATAGCAGACCTCAGAGTTAGCCGCAATCCTCTAAACCTCAGCAGTTCAGGATTTTCAATTCTTAGAGTCATTCCTCTATTACACCTCAGACCAGACCGTAGGAGGTTCGATGCTACAGGTGTGGAGGGCCATATTAGATTAGCCAATGCTCTCTAAAGGGCAATGTATGTTACAAATGTCTGCAACCCGAGCACATTGCTAAAGACTGTACAGCCCCGGTAAAGGTGGACTCCACCGTGAATGTCGTCAAAATTACTAGACCCACAGTAGCTGGTCATGTTTTTGTAATGAGTGGAGTTGAAGCCACCCGTTCTGATGACTTGATTAGGGGCAAATGTGAGATAACTGGTAATCCTTTATTTGTGTTGTTTGATTCAGGCGTCACGCATTCTTTCATTTATTTTGAGTGTGTGGAAAAGTTGCAGTTATTGACTTGTCCATTGTCATTTGATTTGCTTGTCTCTACGTCGACTGCTACTCTTGTGGAGACATCGATTGCTTGTGTAAATTGCCCAATTGTTGTTTTTGGGCGTAGTTATAAGGTTAATCTGATCTGTCTTCCCTTTTTTGAGTTAGATGTGATCTTGGAGATGGATTGGTTGTCTTCCAACTATATCCTAATTGACTGTGCCAGGAAGACTTTGATCTTTCCTAGTACGAAGAATTCTGGATTCATTACTGCTAACAAAGCTCAAACTCCTTTGCAAGAAGGAGCTCAAGGGTATATGATCCTATCTTTCTTGGAGGTTAAGAGTGACCTAGATCTGAACTTTGTAGCAATAGGCAGAGAGTTCCTTGAAGTCTTTCCAAAGGACATTATTGGTATTCCTCCACAGAGAGAAGTGGAGTTTGCTATAGATCTAGTTCCAAGAGTAGGACCGGTGTCAATGGCTCCTTATCAAATGCCACCAGGGGAGGTGGCTGAGTTGAAGAAACAAGACAAGGAGTTGTTAGGAAAGAAGATGATATGGCCAAGTGTTTCTCCTCGAGGAGCACCGATATTATTGGTGAAAAAGAAAGATGGTAGTTCACGCTTATGTGTGGATTACAAACAGTTGAATAAGATTACGATCAAGAATAAATATTTGTTGCTAAGGATTGATGATTTGATGGACCAATTTGCCGAGCTGTTCAACCACTCTTAATGGTCCTCCCCAATTTGCAACAAGCTTCCCTTCGCTAATCTCCTTCGAGGCCTCCCCAATCTTCCTCTATACTAAGTCGCCAGGCTTGAAGTCTTTCAGTTTTACCTTCGTATTATGTCTTCGTGAAGCTCTTTGTTTACCTGCTTCTTCTTGTATCCCTGCCTTTTCTTTTACTTCTTTCGCCAGGTCCAGCTTTATCTTTAATATTTCATTATTTTTCTCTGAATCGAATACTGTTCAACGCAAGGTTAATTCCCCACTTCGATCGGAATCATTGCATCCACACCGTACACCAACTTGAAGGGCATTCCCTACATTTTTGATCAGGGTGTGCAGTAGTATGCCCAAAGGATTTATGGCAGCTCCTTGGGCCAGCTGCCTTTAGCTTTTTCTACCCTCTTCCTCAATTCTCTAAGGATCACCTTATTCGCGGCCTCGGCTTGTCCATTGGTCTGTGGGTGTTTAACGGACGTGACTTGGTGTTGGATTCCAGCCCCCTATAGAATTATTCGAGTGAGTAGTCTACAAATTGCCTTCCATTATCCATTGTCAATACGCTACCGCAAGTTGTATGGTATTTTTCTAGTAATAAATATCATACTCTCCATAGGGACCGTGTGTTTGGCTTTGTAATTATCGCAATTTAATTAAAATTAAACAAAGAGAGTTTATTTTGGGAATTTAGGTTTTTAGGGTAAAAGTAAAAGAATAAGGAATTGGAAATTCAATTAAGCAAGCAAATAAGATTGATAAAAATTTAGTAAAGGAAAACTTCTAGGATCGAGGTTCACCCTATAACGCTTACTAAATTAATTCTCTTATCTTGTGCTCCTACTTGTTTTCTTGAGGGTGAAATAGCTTAAGGTACCCTCCGTTCTCTTTCAAGATACGAAGGGGTGTCTAATCGAATTGGTCCTTTACTTTCATGGTAGTTGTGTTTAATTAGAGCCAACGAGCTCTCTGTCAATTCAAACAATTCCTAAAGGTTTCACCTACTTTTGTTGTTTAGACCTAGGTTTCTTCCCTATTGTTCCGGTATTTAAGTTCACCTTTTGGTACTTCCCCAAATCCCTAAGGTTGTGTAAAATGTGGCCAATTCGTTTTGCAATAAAGAAAATCAATAAAGAAGAAATCAAGAAAGGAATAAGAATCACATAAGAATAAAAACAATCAATTCATTAAATGTTCATATGGCTACGCCCAATCCTAGAATAAAGATGACTACTCACATACAGCCATAGAAAACAAACAAGAAAGAAGGAAAAACATTCAAACCGAGTAGAGAAAAGAAAAGAATATTCCAATCCAAAGCTCTCGCTCTAAGTCGTCAAGAACCAAGGTTCAGACGCTTTTTCCTAAGCCTAAGAAGTCTATATAAGTTCTAAAGTACAAAAGGGTCTAAGCCCAAACTAAAAAGAAATAGAAAAATAAAGATTATTCACTTTAGTAACGCACCACAGGCCTGGCGTTTGCCATGAGCAACCCGTGGTACTTTCTGGTAGCTCCTGTGGTATCTTCCTAGAATTTACCACAGGCATGGCGTTTGCCGTGCGAAGCCCATGACGCTCTCTGAAGCTTTTCCTGAAATCTACCACACTTGTGGCGATCACCACGGTCAGCCTATGGTGCTATCTGGTTGTGGGATTTACACTTTTCTTCATTTGTCTTCAACAATTTCTCCATTGCTCTTCCTTGGCTTCAAATCACTCTAAGTCTAAATGTTTAAGCTCCAAAGCCAAATCAATTCATGCTAAACTTACCTAAAATCCACAAACAAACACAAAACGCACCTTAAGCATTTTAAGTGATTAAATGAAGGAAATTAGTACGAAAACTACTCATAATGAGCTAAAATGCATGTAAAGCTACATGGATTAAGATGCAAATTATAATATCAAATGCAACGCATTAGTTGCCACCGAATGTGGCATCCCGTATCGGCAAATTATATTCCTCCATACAAACTTCTACACATTCGACGTTGTTATTTAGGCTAAAGGCTCAGCCTCTATCCATTTGGTGAAGTATTCAATTCCTAATAACAAGAACTTCATTTGGCCCTTGGCGATAGGGAAAGGTTGAGTATGTCCATCCCCTATGTGGCGAAGGGCCAAGGTGACATAATCGAGTGCAGTTCTTTGGAAGGTATATGGGATAGATTTCCTAATCTTTGACACTATTGGCACTTCTTTGAATAATTGGTGCAATCTGCCCTGATGGTCGGCCAGTAGTACCTAGATCAGATGACATGGGCCGCCATGGCACACCCTTTAGTGTGCATGCCACAAATCCATCAGTGCATTTCATCCATGACATATCCGGCCCGGACAGAGTCTAGGCATTTAAGTAGTGGAGTGTGGAATCCCTTCTTATATAATTCTTTCCCTTCCACTACGTAGTAGCTGGCTTTCCTTTGAATTCTTCTTGTTGCATTTTTATCTTCAAATAACTCACTAGTTGTGAGGTACTTCTAGATAGGGGTCATCCACCCTTCATTTTCCTTTTCCATGCTCAAAACCTCCTCTTCTACACTCGACCTTACTATTGTTTCTTGTATAATTGTCCGATGTTGTCCTGGCCTCTTGGTACTTACTAGTTTGAGCAAGAGGTTGGCCATCTTGTTTTCTTTTCTTGGAATATGCTCTATCTTGAATTCTTTCAACTTCTCTATCAATTGGATCACCCTATGACAGTATCTTAGTAGCTGAGCATCTCTGGTTTGGAAAGTGTCGGATACTTGTCCAGCTATCACCTGGGAGTCACTTTTATAAATGACTCAATCAGCCTCAACTTCCCTTGCTAACTTGAGCCCTACAATCAGCACTTCATATTCTGCCTGATTAATGGAGGCTGAAAAATCGAGTTTCAAGGATTGTTCCAACACCATTCCTCCCGGCTCCTCCAAGATGACACCATCTCTGCTCCCTTTTTGGTTTGAAGACCCATCCACATACAAAGTCCACCACTGGGAGACTTGCTCAGTTGGTGGTGTTAGTTACACTAGAAATCAGCAAGGCATTGAGCCTTTATGGGGCCTTTTGCTTCATACTTGAGTCTGAATTCGAAGAGTGTTATCGACCAAGCTATCATCCTTCCAGTTAGCTTTGGCTTTCTCCACACCAACTGAACGGGGTAGTCGGTCTTCACCACCACTTGGTGGCTTTGGAAATGTGGTCGGAGTCTGTGGGCTGCCATCACCAATGCTAAAACGAGTTTTTCAATTACTTGGTACTCAGCTTCTGTGCCTTGTAATACTGGCTAATATAGTAAACAGGGACCTGTTGGCCTTTCACTTATTGTATAATAATCGAACTAACGGCCTGGTCTAACATGGCCAAGTATAAGAGCAGGTCCTATTCGGGCAAAGGATGAGTTAAGATGGGTGGAAACGCTAGGAAAGTCTTAAACTCCTTGAACGCTGACTCGTACTGCTCATCCCACTAAAAGGCTTTTGGTTTCTTTAAGAGCTCGAAGAATGGGCTTGCTTTTTCGGCCGCTCGAGGAAGAAACTAGGAAAGGGAGGCAAGTCTTCCAGTCAACATCTGGACTTCCTTGATATCTTGGGGGCTCCTCATCTCGATGATAGCCCTGTATTTGTCAAGGTTGGCTTCAATCCCCCTGTGAGTCAACATAAAGCCTAAGAACTTGCCTCCTTGTACCCTAAATATGCATTTCTTGGGGTTCAACCTCATATTGTACCACCTAACTTCGTTAAATACTTCCTCCAAGTCCTCGACATGTTTGCTAACATCTTCGAACTTCAGCATCATATCATCTATATACACCTCTATATTTCGGCAACTTGACCCATAAAAACTTTAACCATTAGATGCTGGTAGGTTGCTCCAGTGTTTTTCAATCCGAACGGCATTACGTAGTAGTAGTAGTTGGAACCGTTCGTCATGAAGGCGGTCTTTTCTTCGTCTAGAGGGAACATAGGTATTTGATTATACCCTAAGTACGCGTCTAGGAAACCTTGTATCTTGTAACTTGAGGCACCATTAACTAGTTGGTCAATGCTTGGTGGCAGGTAGGCATCCTTTAGGCAAGCCTTATTAAGGTCAATATAATCTGTGCATATTCTCCACTTTCCATTCACCTTCTTAACCAACACAACATTAGCTAGCCATATTGGATATTCTACTTCCCTGATGAACCTCGCTTCTATCAACTTGGTCGTTTCTTTCTTTACCACTTGTCTTCTCTCTTCCCTAAGTTTTTGTTTTCCCTAAGCGACTGGTTGTGCTTCTAGGCACACGACCAACTTGTGACAATGGAAACCTGGATCAATTCTTGACATGTCCGCCGCTATCCAAGAAAACAGGTATGCGTTAGTGCTTAGGACATTGGCGATGTGCTCCACACTTCCTCCAAGAGATTAAGTCTAAGTCGGGTGCAATGATCATGGTGCTACCCTAGCTGGAATTTCTGCACATCCTCGGTAGGCTCTTCCCTTTACTTTTGATCCAAGGGTTGAGTTCGACTTGTTTGCTCAGGCAATAATATCTCACGTTGTTGATGCCATACATAAATAAGGAGAACCCAACAACCAGAGACATCACAAAAGTAAACTACAGTATGAAATGCAGCATAAAAGTAGGCCATTTCCTAACCGTTCCTTGCCAAATAAATGCAAGGATTGTGCTCATATAATATGCATCCTCCAAGAACAATAAACACACATACTTAAAAAATTACTGCAAACTCACGGAACCCCTCATAATATTTAACCAAAACCAGTAAATTTCCATAAAAAAAATGACTTAAACAAGCCATTCCACTCCTCTACAAAAAAAAAAAGTACAAGTGATAAGTGAATATTCTATTAGCAAGGGTGTCTACACTCAAAACTGCCTATAGATTCAAAATTCCAAACACACGTACAAACTCAATTGCCAAAACAATGATGCAATATTAAATTAAACAAAAGTTACAAATAATTAACTTCAAAAAGAAAAAGAGATACCCAGTAGGGGAGTTGATTTTTTTTTTCAATTCCCCCCTTGTAGAGCTTCACAACAAAAGGAATTGTGTTGCGACATTAGAGATTCAATTGGAAAGAACTAGGGCTTGAAAATCAGAGATGAATACCCGAGGCTCAAACATTCCAAGAAGTGAAGTGAGGTCAGCTGCCTACATAGACACACAGAGAGAAGATGAAACCCCTCTTTTGTGAAACAATGAGAAGATGAGCCTCAAGCACGACCCTTTTCGTGTGAGCTTGATGTTTCCTTCAAAGCAAAATGGATCCCTTCGCTAAAGGCCCGCGTTGCTTCACTGTTCCGCGTCAGTAGTGGCCCTGGTGATAAGAGCGAGTGGTTAGTGTGACAAGAAGACAGAGAGACACAAGGTTTGTTGGTTTGAGCTCTTCACAACCCAACCCCTTTTTAAAATGCTTATTACATAGGTTGAAAATATAATTGATACAATAAACACTTTTTACATTGGTTATATTTTGAATTGATGTAAAAAGTTTTTTTTTTTAGATTGGTTAAACTGAAACTGATCTAAAAAAGTTTCACTTAATTATAAAAATGTTATCACTTTTTTTTACATCGATTGTTAAACAATCGATTTAGAAACCTGTTGTAAAATCTCATTTTTGCAGCAGTGGCTCAAGACCCAATTCATCATGTAATTAATTCTAGTTTTAATAATAAAGTATTATTTTGTTTTTGTTGTCATATTTTACTATTTAATAAAATAGTTGATTTGATAAGGTTCTTGATTAAAATTAAAGACTTGCTTTTATAAGGGAGATTATGATAATGAGAAACAAGTAGTTTATAATTTTAATCTAAATTGTTCTTGATCATAGGATTATTGTGAATAGGACATCAATAATTTGGATAGATCAATATATATGTGATGGTATTTATTGGATAAATATTAGTAGATCTCATTTATTAATTTACATATATAGATGACGCACATGTGGATGTGATCCTTGAGCTGACTTAATTGAGACTTCTTAATAATTAACAGTAACAACTTATTTTAACCTAAGATTGTCATAGTAATTAACAACTTATTTATTATATTTTAATTCCATACATCTAATGCCATAGAGCACTAGTTGAATGGAGATTGAATATATTTAAAAACCTGTTGACTTAATGATTAATCAAGAAGGAATCCATCAACTTTTGATAATGAATTTGAGTTTTATGATAAAAAAAAATTTTAAGACCTTGATTAGGGTAATTGAATGAATGAAGAAAAGAGTTTCTTAAGTAATTCATTGGATAAATATATGGATTAACTTATTAGAGTTTGACATTAATACCATACTCTAGAGTTAACTGGAAGTTGTAAATGATGGAAGAAAGTATTACATTATTCTTCTATTGATTCTTGAAAGTAAAAGACATTATTTCATACTGTCTGGACTTTAAGGAGTGTTGCTAGATGGCCTACCTTGTTTAGTAAATTAATTTAACTAATTTAGTATCGACTTGGTATTGAACCTACAAGGTTACATACAAAAGAGTATGCTAGTCTTTGCTAAAGAAATTATTTTATTTGATAAACTAAATTAGAAAAATTAATTTAAATCAAACAAATAAATTAATTTTTCTATGTGGAATATTATTATATTCTTTGCTAGCACCAAGAATATAATTAATACCAAAAAGTATCCTTTTATTCATTAACGTGGAAGTTGCCCGCAAGAATTCTAGCGAAAGTGGTGAAAAACAAATATATTTGGTGTAGGTGGGTTTTACGATTGAGCTCATTATGTTATAGGTGCGCAGTATCCACCAACTTTATTGATCATTAATTTTTGTTGGGGAACTTGATTGATCACCTTTAGTGGATCTCCCCTCTTAACAACATTTTTTTTCACTCAGAAGTCTTGAACTTAAGACCTTGTTTAAAAGATCTGAGTCCAATTCCACTTGAACCAACATGTAAATACCAATTTGAAATGCTATTTGAAATAGCAACAGAAAAATAACAAACTAGTTTGTTTTTATTAGATAAGCTCAGAAGTTGAATTTTCATGGGCTATAAGATATCATCTTGATACACTGAAAAAGCCACTTTTTCTCTCTCCTTTCTCTTAATTCATTGGCACCAAAAGGTATTACAAAAGGAGTTGCTTTATTTTATTGTTCCACTCATCAAATGGTTGAAGTAGAGATTGGCTCTTGGCGTGGATACACGTGGAGTCTTCACGAAATTAAAGAAACTTTTATGCTTAAAGAATTGATATCTAGGTACTCATGTTTGTATTTTATTATGATAATATATTTCAAGCACAAAATAGATCTTTTTATTTCGCTGTGTGTTATGAACACTGTCGTTTAACTATTATGTGTGTGTAGTATATTTATTTTTTTAAAAAAGAAAAATATTAGCAACACACTTTTTAATACATTTTTTATAACACACTCTTTTCTATTGATTAAAATTTTTAATAAATTACAAAATTGTGTAGGTTCTACTCTTTATTTAATGAACCCCATTTATAATTTTGTAATATTCAATAAATTTTAACCAATAAGAGAGAAAATATTAGAAGATGTGAGTTAAAGAGTGTGTTGCTAGCACTTTTAAGAAAGCCTACAACATGCAGCAATATTCAAGTGAAAATTTAACATAAGAATGGTTCATTAAGAATAATGGAGAAAGCATTCATTGGGCTAATTTTAGATGTAATCATAAGACGAACATAAAACAAATAAAATGTCACAAACTTTAATCATAAAGGATATATGAATGCATAATTACATAACCAAGTATAAGGATCCAAATGAAATGTTTGGTTGGGTGGAAAGATAAAAAAGAGGAAGAAAAATATAAACGTTTTTTTCTCTTTCTTTTTGGTTGAAAAGAAAGTGAAAAAAAAAAGACAAAGAAGTTGATTTCTAGAAACAAAAATTTATTTTTTTTTCTTTCACTTTCCCTTCAATTTAAATTTTAAACTTTTTTCTTTCCAATTTCTTTTTACCTAGCCAAACATAGCAAAAAGGTTAAAAATAAAATGTAAATAGATTTTTTTTTGGTGAATGAAAATACAAAAAAAAGAAGAAGCTAGAAACCTCTAGAAAAACTAGTAAGAGCTACATTAGCTCTTAAGGCATTACAGATGAAATCTGAAGCCACGTCAAACAATCTTATCCGAGATAAAAGCTGCAACCCATGACTAGCTAGAAAGTTTGCTACTTGATTCGTTTCTCGAGGACATGAATCCAAACAATATTTCCACTACGAGAATGAATATCATGAATACTTTTGACCAACTTGTAACATGGGAGCAAAATGCAATAACTTTTCATCGAAATAATATCAACTTGAGAATATGAGTAAACCTGAATCTTACGAAAGCCCCTACTCCAAGCCATTTTTGGCCCATGGAAGATACCCCACACCTCTGCATTAACAACTGAGCATGCTCCAACATTAGCAAAAAGTCCACAACTAAAAGTGCCATTTTCATCCCTTAAAACACTCCCACAAGTAGTTTTATTTCCTAGATCCAGAACTGATCCATCATAATTTAGAGCAACCTCACCAGTTGTAGGAAGGACCCACTTAATAACATGGTCACCACAAGTCTTAGACCCCCCACTGTGACTCACGGTAATAACTTGCTTCGAAGCCACAAATGAAGAAATCAGCTTCGACACCTTATTCACCACGTCTTCAATTATCCAAGAAGAATGTCGGAACATATGATTATTCCTCCTCTTCCAAAACAAAAGCAATAATGCCCCAAAAACAAAACTCCACTTAACACCTATTGTATGACGATGGTTGGACAAATTGCTAACCAACCAAGTACGAAAATCTTGCTTGACGAAAAAAGAGCATCCACATTCCTTTGAGTAAATAAAGAGCAAGCTGCCTGAACTGCGCAGCAATCAGGAAACAAATGGAACAAAGTTTCAGCATACTCACCACAAAAATAGCACTTGTTAGAGTCAGTAAAACCAAGCCTGAGTCTTTTCTCATTCATCATCAAACCACCAAGGCCAACCTTCCATAAAAAACCTTTAATCCTTTCAGGACCTTTCCAATTTCCAATAATCTTGAACAAATGTAAGCTAATTTTACAATGAAAACACCATCACTGGTCTGCCTCCAAGCAACAACATCTCGAATAGCATACAATGAGGTTGTCCACCATCCACTCTCCCAGCGAATTCAAGTAATCCATCACTAATTTTTGAAGTTTAGTATCAGCAATATTACTAGTGCCATGATTGACAAACGGATCCAAACCAGGAATCCACCTATTATTACAAAAATTGGCAGACGTACCATTACCTATCCTCCATATGAGACTGTCATAAAATTTCTCCCAGGAACCACATAGACCCTTCCACAAATTACTGCTCAGTTTACTATTGTCAATGCGTGGCTTCACTCCATCACCACACCTATACTTTGCTCAAGAGGCGGATTGGGAGAGCATAAACGCCAATGAGCACGCATCATAAAGGCTAGATTAACATCCTTAGCCTTCCTAAGACCCAAGCCCTCTATTCTTAGGAGCACAAATAACATCCCAAATAACAGAATAAGTCTTCCTATTATTTGCAGTGTCACCCCATATGAACCTTCTGTACAGCTGGTCAATATCATCACAAACTGACTTAGGCAAGTGTTCTAGAGGTCAATCGGACCCACAATCTAAGTTAGCTCTCACGTTACCTATCCCGGCTAGCACAGCCTCGGTTATCCCGGCTCATAAACCCCTGCTATCTCGGATCAAGTCCACCTCTATCCCTGCACAGTATGGGAAGCACCTAACAGCAAGGAACGCGTGCAGTTAGACACCCAAACGCACGTTGTCACGTGGCACCCAGCTCTAACAGAATTTCTGTCCAAAACACACTATATAAAGGACTCCACACCCATAAGGTATACACGCTCTCTTTGATATTCATTCATACTTGGATCTATATTGACTTAAGCATCGAAGTCCTTGCAGGTGCCACCACTGGAGACGCCAACGCTCGCCGGAGACGTATTTTCATGTTCACCACACAACATTGACACTGTCTGTGGGAAGGGTTTTTTGATTTTCTTCTTTTCATTCCGTTTTCTTCATTCTCTGAAGATCATGATAGTCAGCACGAGAAACCGTAAATCTGCTGTGACACCCTTGCCACCTACGTTTCCGCTGCCATCGCCTAAGGATGGCGAGACTGCTTCTGCCACTCCTAAGGCGACTCCTAACGCGAACGTTGTTCCAGAACCATCGATTGCCATGGCGAACCTTGCTGCACTGTTGCAGCAATAGAGAGAGGCGTGGAAGGAGTAAAAGAAGATAATTGTTGAACTCTGGGTAGAGAGAGACAGTAGGAAGGTTATGGAGAACACTTACGACCGTACTAAGAGGTCTGTTGCCTCTACTCTGAAGCTTGCGTTGGAGATGCATGACACGCACATGGCAACGAAGTTGGACAAGGAAGATGAAATGGTTCCGTTCAACCTTCCTTTCTCTTTGAGGATCTTGAACTTGCAGGTCCCGAAGTAGCTGCAACAGCTACCTTCTCTGGAGTTGTACAATGGATCTTCTGATCCAAATGACCACCTCTCAGTGTTGGAGTCA
Organism: Spatholobus suberectus; assembly: GCA_004329165.1. Lineage (NCBI taxonomy): Eukaryota > Viridiplantae > Streptophyta > Magnoliopsida > Fabales > Fabaceae > Spatholobus > Spatholobus suberectus. The sequence continues at coordinate 93,002 of QUWT01000676.1, read as the reverse complement.
GCAATGTCATATAAAGGAGCGTCAACTTCGTTGACATGCAGAGCATTCCCGCTCTCGTTGAAGGGAGTGGCTCTGAAGCGGTTTCAATCCCTAAAACCGAGGACCATTGACTCATGGACGACTTTGAGGGAAAAGTTCAAGACCGCATTCGCGACTAGCAAGGCTAGGCTAAAACTGAGGTTTATCTGAGGAGGATCTGCCAGGGCGCGGATGAACCGTTGAGAGAGTATATTGGCAGATTCAACCAAGAAGCATAAACTGAGGAGAATCTGCAAACTGGAGTAATTCTCATGCTGGCTAAAGACGGGGTGAAGCCAGACTCACCTTTCTTCATGTCAATTACTAAAACACCTCCGACGTCGATGGAGTTCTTGAAGAAAGCAGGAAAGTACATCAATTACGAAAACGTGCTGGAGGCCGGGCAAGTGAAAATGGTTGAGATTGCATTGTAGAAAAAGAATCCACAAGCTAAGGCCGACAAACCACCACGTCATGAAGACTGGGGCTTATATAAAAGAGGCTTGAGGTTTGAAGAGCATACACTGTTGATTGCCTCTAGAGCCAGAATTTATAACAAGCTATATAATGTGGAGTTCGTCTAAGAAGGGATAAAACCTCCGAAGCCAATTAGAGACAAAGAATCGAGGGATCAGTCTAAGTATTGCTGGTTTCACAAGGCCATGGACCATGATACAAATGAATGCTTTCAGTTGAAAGATGTAATTGAAGTGCTGATAAGACGAGGGAGATTGGATCGCTTTGTTAAGCGGAATGGGGGTCGTAGTGACAGGGGACGACGACCCTCGTCGCTAAGGAGGGAAAGATCCAAAAGCCTAAGGAGGGAACGCTCTCCACCCCTAAGAGACAGGTCACTACGTCGACATAGTCCAGCCAGAAGCCACTCACCACCCCAGCCAACGCAAGACAATGTCGAGATACATACCATACGCTATCAGTCTCCTAGACGGTTGTCATCCCGGCGACCAACACCATCTCCTACCCGTTCTCCTGTGCGGGGTCACAAGATCATATACGTCATTACGGGCAGATTCTCAGGTGGAGGTCCGTCAAACAATGTGAGGAAAAGGCATGCTAGAGAGGTAATGGCAACTTCTTCTGGGATTCGTACTAGTGGTAACCTTGTGAAGAAGAGGACCCCGCCCTTAACTTTTGATTATTCAGATTATGTCGACGTTATGCCAAACCACGATGATCCTCTAGTGGTGAATGCTTTAATGACAAACAAAGAGGTCCATAGGCTACTGGTGGACATCGGCAACTTTGCCAATGTTATGTTCTACGAGCTTTTCCAAAAGTTGAAAATACCGGAGTCTGAGTTGATGCCGTATAACGAGGACTTGATAGGATTCTCTGGACATCAGATAACGCCAGTAGCGTACACAAAGCTCCACGTGACTTTTGGGAAACCACCATGCATGAAAATCGTAACCACACGGTTCATAGTTGTGGACGCTAAGTCCTCGTATAATGCAATCTTGGGTAGACCAACATTGAAAGCATTGGGGGCCATTATCTCGGTTTCGCATTTGGCCATGAAGTTTGTCGGTGATAACATGGAGGTAGTCACCTTTCAGGGTAACCAAAGGAAAGCTAATGAGTGCTGCAAGGAGCCTCTTAAAGTCAGTTGCAATCCCGACATAGAATACCAGCCTAATCCCAAAGAGGCGAAGTGCTCCTAATAGAACTAGATTGCTTGGATGAAATAAAGAGAGGCACCTGGATACCTTGTTCGAAGCCAGAAGGAGAATGCATCCCGATTCAGATCGGGAAGGAGAAGGATCAGGTTGTGAAAATTGGAGCCAACCTAGATGAAAAAATGAAGTAGAATCTATCGACACTAATGAAGAATAATGCCAACTTGTTCGCGTGGAAGCTGGCAGATATGCCCGGGATAGATCCCAATCTCTTTTGCCACCGGTTAGAGGTTGATCCTTCCGTGAAATCAGTGTGCCAGAGAAGGAGAAAAATGGCTCCTAAGCGCTTACAAGAAATTGATAGACATGTGGAGGAGCTGCTGAAAGCTGGATTCATTTGAGAAGTAAAGTATACCACCTGGCTAGCCAACGTAGTGCTTGTGAAGAAGCAGAATGGGAAGTGGGGAATGTGTGTTGATTACACTGACCTAAACAAGCACTGGCCGAAGGATTCATACCTTCTGCCCAACAGCGACAAGCTAATTGACGGTTTATCTAGTTTTCGTTATCTATCTTTCATGGACGCTTACTCCGGATACAATCAGATTCCTCTTTACCCGGGCGATCAAGAGAAAATGGCTTTTATGACTGAGAAGGCCAATTATTGTTATAAGGTGATGTCTTTTAGTTAAAGAACGCTATGGCTACATATGAGAGAATGATGAACAAGGTGTTTGAGGCATAGATAAGGCAGAATCTGGAAGTATATGTTGATGATATGATCTTGAAAAGTGCCACCTCTTTGGCACATCTTTAAGACTTAGAAGAAACTTTCGCCCAGTTGGAAAAATTTAATATAAGGCTAAACCCCAACAAGTGTGCATTTTATGTCTCGGCTGGAAAATTTTTGGGATATATGCTATCTGAGAGTGGGATTGAGTTAAACCTGGAGAAGTGTCGGGCTATACTCGAGATGAAGAGCCCTCAAAGTGTAAAGGTAGTGTAGAAATTAACAGGGTGCCTGGTCGTGTTGACGAGATTTATAACTAGATCGGCACAGAATGGTCTCCCCTTTTTCCAGCTTTTAAAGAAAGGAAAACCTTTTGAATGGACCAATGATTGTGAAGCTGCATTCATTAGGTTGAAAAAGAATTTATCCTTTCCCCCTTGCTCACTGAACCCGAGATAGGTGAAGTGTTATAGCTATACTTAACTGTAGCTGATGAAGCTGTGAGCGCCGCGCTGGTACAAGAAACACCGGAAGGGCAAAGGCTGATCTATTTTGTAAGTAGAGCTCTCCAAGGAGCTGAACTGAGGTATCCAAAAATGGAGAAGGTAGTGTTTGGCCTGGTAATGGCGGCGAGAAGGTTAAGGCCATACTTCTAGTCACATCAGGTTATAGTATGGATAGATCAACCAATCTGGCACATTCTACACAGGCTTAAGCTAGCAGGGAGGATGACGACCTGGACCATAGAATTATCAGAATATGTGATTTAGTATAAGCCAAGGCAAGCGCTGAAAGCCCAAGCGCTAGCCGACTTCATAGCAGAATTGACTCTGATAGAGTCCCCATTCAGAGATTTGACTTGGACCCTTTTTGTAGATGGGTCATCCAATGAGAAGGGAAGCAGAGTTGATATACTGTTGGAAGCTGTGGACGGTGTTGGGTTGGAACATCTGTTAACTTTTACGTTTCCCTCCTCCCACAACCAGGTAGAATACGAAGCATGTATAGTCGGGCTCATTATGGCAGCCGACATTGGTGTCATGTCATTGCGCGTATATAGCGATTCCTAACTAATGATCTCTTATATTAATGGGGCCTATCAAGCCAAAGAGCTGATATTGCAGAAGTATCTGGAAAAAGTTAAGATTCTTATAGGAAAGTTTGATAATATAGACTTTGTTTACATTCCCCAGGAGAAGAATGTCAGGGCGGATGTTTTGTTGAAGTTGGCTAGCACGAAATCTTCTGGCAATAATAGAACGTTTATTCAACAGACAATCCACAAACCTAATCTCGTGTTGGCTATTGATGTGGAGTAGATTGGATGTCCCCTATTATTAGCTATCTGAATGAGGGCGTCATCCTGGAAGACGAAAAGGAAGCAAGGAGGTTGGAGCGGTCCGCGGCTCATTTTTGCATAGTAAACGATAACTATACTGACGCAGCTTCTCACAGCCATTGCTTAGATGTTAGGGAAAGCCGGAGTCTGAATATGTGATGGCCAAGATACACGAGGGATGCTGTGGCCAACACTTAGGAGGTAGAGCATTGGTTAAGAAGATACTCAGAGTTGGCTATTATTGGCCGACATTAGAAAATGACGCCATGGAATTCGCTAAAAAGTGTGATAGATGCCAAAAATGCCCCGACATTCATTTGGCCCCCTTAGAAGACTTGAGCACGATTACTTCTCCATGGCCTTTCATGTGGTGGGGGTATTGATATACTCAGCCTCTTTCCTAAAGCTCCTAGCCAGGTTAAATATTTGGTGGTAGCAATTGACTACTTCACCAGGTGGATCGAGGCAGAAGCGTTAGCCACTATCATGGCAAGGAACGTAGAGAACTTCGTATTTCGACAGGTTATTTGCAAGTTCGGAATATCGGATGTCCTAGTGTCAAACAACGACACTTAATTTATAGATAGAAGCTTCAAGGAGTTCCTAGCGGGATTGAAAATCAAGCAGCATTTTACATCGGTTGAACACCCCCAAACAAATGGACAAGCAGAGGTAGCAAACAAAGTCATCCTTAGAGGGCTCAGATGGCATCTAGATGAAGCGAAAAGGTGTTGGGTTGAGCAACTACCACACGTCCTATAGGCATACCACATAACCCCCTATTCTTCCACTAGAGAGTCTCATTTCTGCCTTACTTACGGCGTGGAGGCAATGATCTTGGTAGAGATTAAAGAGCCGACATGGAGAGTGGCTAACCTGAGGCTAAAAGATAATGATGGATGGCCACATTCAGAGTTGGACATAGCGGAAGAAAGGAGGCAGGTGGTCGCCATAAGAGAAACAGCTTTGAAAAAACAGGTCACGGTGAGATACAATAAGAAGGTCGTGCACCGCTCGTTCGAGCCCGGTGATCTGGTCATGAGGCATGCCGACGTAGGAGGAAGAAATTCCAGATAAGGAAAACTCGCTGAGACATGGGAAGGCCCGTACTGGGTTACCTCAAAAACTGGAACAGGCGCTTACACCTTAGAGAAGCTACCCGGGATTGTCATCTCGCAGACGTGGAATGCAGGCAACCTTAGACGATACTACAGTTGAGGCATAGTTGGTAACGTTAGTTTTTATTTCTTAGTCATTTTAAGTCCGTGGTATAGCTAGACAGAATCGCATACTATAACTTATGGCTTTTGTAATATTTTTTGTCCCACGTGATTAATAAAATGAGAAGTTTGCCTGCCATACAAAGCTAAGTACAGGGGTGAATGAATGGAAAAAAGATAAAGATTGCGAACTATCCCGTGTACGTGGATTCGCTCTAGCCAAGGTAGGAAGATCGCTAAAGAAGATGAAGATTGCAAACTACCCCGTGTACATGGATTCGCTCTAGTCAAGTAGGAAGATCGCTAAAGAAGGTGAAGATTGCAAACTACCCTATGTACGTGGATTCGCTCCAACCAGGTTAGGAAGATTGCTAAAGATGAAGAATATGAACTACCTCATGTAGGTGGATTCGCTCTAGCCGGGGTAAGAAGATCGCTAAAGAAGGTGAAGATTGCGAACTACCCCGTGTACATGGATTCGCTCCAATCAGGGTAAGAAGATCGCTAAAGAAGATGAAGATCCCCGTATACGTGGATTCACTCTAACTGGGTTTAGGAAGATCGCTAAAGAAGGTAAAGATTGTGAACTACCTCGTATACGTGGATTCACCCCAACCGGGGTAGGAAGATTGCTAAAGATGAAGATTGCAAACTACCCCGTGTACGTGGATTCGCTCCAACCGAGATAGGAAAATCGCTAAAAACGAATATAAAGACAAAGGTAGAAATCGAGAAGCGCATAAAGATAAAGGCAAACAAACATAAGTGTTCAATGAAAGCGCAAAGAAAAGAAGCAAACAAACACGAAAGTGTTTAGCAAAGACGCAGAAAACAAAGAATATATATTAGGTTGTACCAAACAAGGAGATGTTGAAAGAAAGCATCGAAACTTGTCATTTATATTCAAAGCATTAACACATGTACATAATTTGAAGAAAACATAAACAAAAAATTACAAAATAAACCAGCATCCTGGCCCTTCAACCTCCGACGTTGGCAGCATCTTTAGGAACACCGACATCTCTGGGTTCAGGATCATCACCTAAGATCGCCACCTCGGTGGAAGGTGGGATAGTCGACGTCACCTGCGAGGTCGAAATAAAGCTGTCTACAAGATCTGTTGCGGTATCTTGCTTATCTGTTGGAGGCTTGTAATCAACCCCGACACCTTGATGCTCTCCACTGGCTTCATCTTCCTCGACGTCATCTTCAGCGTCGGAATTAGCTGTTGGAACTATGGGATCCACTGGTGTCATTTCACCATTCACATTTGCGTGCCAAATGCCGTCAATCACCTCATAATTTGGTTGGGCGCACGCAAGGTCCATATTCCTCTAAAGGAGAAAGTGCACTTGCTCCATAGTGTTCTCGCAGAAGAGCTGGACGGGCTCGATCTAGTGTCAGCGCATTATTTGGGTCTCTTCTTGAGAAGCTGCCATGTTGGATTCCAACTATCGCACCATAGCTTGCAAATTTTTGACTTTGCTTCCTGAAGCTTGGAGCTGAGAGGATAAATCTAAATCCAACTCAATATACTTAGCATTGGCAACAGACAACTTCATCTGAAGATCCACTTCGACCTTGGCCAGCCACAATTTTTCAGTTTTCTCTTCCACCAACTGCCCCTTCAACGATTGCACCTCCTCCTCCAGCTCGGCGATCCTTCGGCCGCATTCTTCTTTTGCCGAGCATGCCCTTTCCTCAGCTTGCTTTAGCTGGGATATTACCACATCCTTCTCCATTAGGATATCCAGGGGGTTTTAGCTACTGAACGCCTCCCTCATCAGCAAGTACTGTGAATAGCCATGGAACATATGGCTGAAGAGGGAGCCTAGTTCGTCAAGCCCATCCCATATAGTGCCTAGTTCCCCCCTCATTGAGCTCACTTCGCCAGAAATTTTATCTTCAAAGATCGTCTCCTTTCCAAATAAAATGTGCTCATTAGCCAACTCCACCATCGAAAGAGAGGGCTGATCATCCCGATGCCTTTTTGCAAGTGGCACCTTCTTTGGTACAACATCGGTCAATGCTCTCTTCCTAGAGGCAACGTCAGCCGGAGTGACATCGGCAGGCACCTTTCTAGAGACCCCGGCTAGTAGGCCAACCTCGAAAAGTGCAACCTCAATGGACGCCAGCATTGCTGATACAAGTGCATCTTGTGACACCTATTCACATTGAACACAACCCATACTTATTTACTTATTTAAAAATGTGAGTAAAATTTTTCTCTGCTTTTAATAATAGAAAATTTGTAAATTTAATAGAATTTGAAAACGACAATAAAAAAATAAAACCTGTAAATATTTATCGTGGAGCAGTACATCACGATTTCATAATCAGAAAAATAAATGAAATACAGGGAGATTGAAATATACACAAAAATAGTTACTACTTATTCCCAGTACATCAAAAAGATCCTAGTCAGAGCAGTGTCCGTCTACCTTATCCCATATAATAACAAACTATCAAAGTAGCCTTATATGTCTTCATTAATAGTCGGGTCTTCATTAACCGCGATCAATCTTGCATAAAAGAAAAAGTAATGGAGTGAGGTGATTTGTTCTAATATCACTTTTACATGTATGGTAGGAATTCTACCACACAATACAGATAAAACACAGTTGACAATAAAAGGGGAACCTAAAGTTTATTCTATGTTATACAATCATTGACTTAGTATGGATCCATACTTTCCATTAGTGGGTAATAGTTCTTAACAGAACCTGGGAAGTGACTAGGAGTACATATACCTCTCTCAACACCATCACATGGTACACTCCTCGTTATCATTGAGGAACAAAATAACAATTTAGGATATCCATTTATAGAGGTATACTTTCAAACCAATCCTGGAATGTTGAGCAATTGTCGGGGTTATCGAGTTTGGTCAAATGAATATTCTGGCTCAAGGGCGCTACCCTGGCCATTGGGACCTTCACCATTCGATGCCTATCCCCAAGACCTCCGCAAGTGGGTCCCTGCCTTTCATTCAATAGCGTACCAAACTGTAGCTTCCCTAGCAGGGTGCCATGCCACCGCATGTCACTTGCTTTAATTACTCACTAAACTATCAATTCCTAACTTTTCAAGTAGAGATTTCCCTAGTCTCAATTAATTTGAGCACCAATACAATCAACATTTCTGTCTTATTTTGTAGAAATTACACAATACCAAAATTTTAACAAAATAACAATTTAGTAATCATATAAAATTTTAGTAGAATAACGACATAGTAATTATAATTTAATTACTAAAATTTTGGCAAAATAACAACTAGATGAATACATTTTAATTTTCTAAATTTGAGTAGAATAACAGCTTAACAAGTGCATTTTAATTTTCTAAAATTGAACAGAGTAACAACTTAGCAAGTATAATTTAATAATTTAAATTTGAGTAAAGTAACAATTTAGTAATTATGTTTTAATAATCTAAATTTGGGTAGAGTAACAACTTAGCAAAAATTAAAGTTTAACCTTAAACAATAATAATAATAATAAAACTTAAGCCTAAATGGGTTTAGGGGAAAACCCTTCCTACTAACATGCAAAGTGATAGTAATTTAGAACCAACCCCACTCCCCCCAATTACCTCTAAGGTGGTTGATGAAGAGGATGGAATTGTTGGTGCAAAACTTCTAGGAAGAGAAATTCTACTAGTTGAAAACTAGCAAAATTTTAACATAAATACTAAAGAAGAAGAATTTCTAGAGAGAGAGGCTCTCTAGCTTATGGAGGAGAAGAATGGTGAAAATATTGTCCATGGATGGTGGTATTTGTAGAGGAAGATGGGGCTTAGGTGTCCCACCATTTACATTATCCATTATGTCATTATTATGTCATAAATCTAATTTTTATTTATTTTTAATCCAATTTAGGGACACATACACCATTTAGGGTGGTGAATCAGCTATTCCTAGGTTGGGGATGTGCTCCCTTAGCTGTCCAGCTTCTAGATGTTAATTTTATCTGCGGGTAAATTAACCGGTATCGATAAAATCGCCTAAACTTGAAAAAATTGACTTTTAATATCAAAAAAATTCAATTAAATTTAAAAATGGACAAATATATTATTTATCATCAAAAATAAATTTCTAATAATTAATTTTAATTTTTATTAATTTATTTCAAATTTTATCTATTTATTTTGTATTTTGAAGCTAAAAAATCATAATAAATCCATTTTAATTCAATAAATACCAAAAATTTTATGAAAATTATAAAATTAAATATTTCACCTATAAATAAACTGAAATTAACATTTTTACCTTTTTTGGATGTCAAACCAATACTGGCTGGCTTATAGGACACCTAAGGGCATTTTGATCATTTTATACAAAAACCCCAAAAAATTTTCAAAAAATTTTCAAAATTATATTTTAATATATATGACATGATTCCAAGCTCAAATTGACATTTTAATGTCAATTGAATCTTTTTCTCATGTCAGCCCTTAATATTGAGAAAGAGGGACAAAATCGTCATTTTCTAATTTCTCTGGGCTTTGGGTTGAAAAAATTATTAAAAATCACGTCTATATAGCCCTTGAAATTTTGAGCATGATGGGGGAAATCATAATTTTGAAATTCTCTTCCAATTTTTCAGAATTAACTAGTCAATTATTAAAATACTAGTTGAAAGATGAAATAAGAGTGTTATATTTTTCACTATTTTTCTTTCAAAATAAAATATTTATAATTAAAATATACCTAATATAAATTTTTCAAAATACTTTGAAGTCAAAAAGTCTTTGGTCTGCTCTCGTAATCAACTATGGATATTTTGGTCATTTCACAAAAATTGTCTTAATAAATTTGTGAAAGATTTCTAAAATTATTATTAATTATTCTAAGCACCTAAATGACTTAAAAATAAATTTTAGACACTTCTATCTATTTTTATCTATTTTCTCAATTATCTAGTCCTTCTAGGGGCAAAATAGTCATTGTACCCTTTTCCAAAAATAGGGGTGTTACACATCCCGGTTCTCGGCCTCCCTAATCATTGTACCCTTTTCCGTTGCGAGGATTGGGGGAGTAAGCGCCTGTGTTTTCTCCACCGCCTTAACTTTCCCTTTGGCCCTCCTTAGTTCTTTGGATTTAGGCGCCTTATCTTGCTGGAAGGCCAAGGAGAAGTTGGCCATCTTCGATTTCACCATCGCGTTTGCAAGAAAACATGAACCCGGTCAAGTTATATACAAAATATGAAGACAATAAAAAATAAACATGTAAAAAGTTTATATAAACAAACCAAAATATTGGTGGTATTCAACAGGGGTAGTGCCAATTAACCACTAGCAAGGGATGTGATCCTACAGGTTTTTTTTATCATGGTAGAAAAATAGTCCCAGGCTCGAGCTTTTTCCAAGGTTAGGTCATCATTTCGGACCAAAAATTTTCCATGATCCAAGTAATAATGGTCGTACGACCAGTACAACGGGAAGTGGGGCTCAACAACATTATCCCCCGCATCACGGACCATAAATAATACTTCCCAGCTCTCTGCATGGGGGTGTAAAAAGAAGAATTTGTCCTTGTAGTCCTTGTAAGAATCCTGGAAGGGTTTAAGTAATGCCCGACCCCGGACACTTCAAAATGAGACAAAGGAGAACTTATTATCATAAGTTTGGCGGATGGGGGTAAAGTAGTATAAAAATAAATTCCGGCTATAGACAACTCCCTCTCGGCTGCACAGACTCTCGAATGCCACCATGAACCCCTAAGAATTGGGATGAGGTTGTGAAGGTGCGACACTCAGAAAGTTTAGGAGCGACACTTGGAACTCCGTCAGTGGCAGCCTGATCCCAAAGTACTTAAATAATGTTAAGTACATGGGTAGGAAGTCGGGGTATAAATATCCAGCCGCTGTCGCCTCGGCCTCATCAAGCTGGGTCCCCATGTTTTCTTTCTGACCTTGCGAACATATACGACCATCATCCCTGGGGGCAACCACGTCAAACGCCATCTCAGCACCACCCTAGCTTAACTTAAGGCGACTCGCCAAGGCATCTAAGGTCGCCTGGTTGAAGCATGACTGAGTGCTGGCTATCTCCTTGTCAACCCAGTCAACGTCTAGGCCGGCCGTGTCGTGGAATGCCTTAGGAGTAGTCTCCACGGTCCTGACAGTTTTTCCCATTTTCCTGTCAAAAACAATGGTAGAATAGTCAAAAGAGGTCGACTAGGGCTTTAACTACGACCCAACCCTGACGCTTGGCTGCGCCGACCTTTTAACCCTGGAAATATTGCTTGGCCTAGAAGGGATCCTTATCAAGTCCGAGTATTGCACCTAGGCCTTGGCATATTCTAACACCTCGTCTAGGCCGTATGACATCCCTATGACCTTTAAGTGGCTCCGGCACTTCTCCAAGACCTCAGGACAGATTACGATTTCAGGCAGTGAGGGTTGTTTTGGGTCAGTTCTCATAGGGTGCTCATCAATCCTTCTTCTGGACCCTCGTCTACCCAACCCACCTCGGATCGCTACTCCCCTACGTGTAGCTACGAGACCAGCCGAAGAATTGATGCCACCAGCGACACCCTTCGGGCCATGACGACCGGTATGGTTGGACGAAGGCATCGTTGCAGACTGAAAGAGTCAGTTAGTGACGAAACCCCTTGGTCGGCTTCCATGATCGCCTCGAGTGGAAGACGAAACATCGCATCTACGTGAGTCCATCTTCAACCAAACAAAAAACACAATACAGTTGAATGCTTAAAGTAAAGACGAGAAAAAGAATGTCACCTCAGTATATAAAGCTACTGGTAATGAAGAATAATGGAGGTAGAATAGTAGGCTTCACGTCCTTCACCAGAGGAAAAAACGTCAGAGGTGAAAGGTACTCCCACAAAGAAAAAGAAACAAAATCTTAACAGCAGAATAAAGGTAAGCGTACCAAACTGTGTGAGAGTCTACGCCCTTTTTTATATTACGGGCCTATATCAGGGCCAGGCCTAAGTCCAGAATTTTCAAAAGACAATTGCCAAATCTCTTGGAAGTTGAAGCACTAAAGAGTTTAAGATATCGAGTCATTATGCATTTAATGCGCCTCGGTTATCCAAAAAATACGGCGCAATTATCTAAAAATTGGAAAGACTCAAACCTTTCGACTCCAAAGTCAGTAAGCCTTTCCCAACAGAAAGCCTTATTGACTTAGGGGCAACACCATCCCAGACCCTCTTTCAGGCTCTTAAGCCAATGATGCCTGTTCCAAGCATCACTAGCTTGAAGGCAACTGTTATGGAACAGACTTAGACTCCCAAGTCGACAATGCTTCTTTGAGCATCGCCGACTTAGGGGCAACTGTTTTAGAGCTCACTTAGACCTACAATCTATGTCGGCTCCCACATTACCTATCCCGGCTAGCACAACCTCGGTTATCCCGGATCTACTCTACCTCTATCCCGGCATAGCATGGGAAGCGCCTAATAGCAAGGAACGTGTGTAGTTAGACACCTAAACGCACGTTACCACGTGGCACCCAGCTCTAACAGAATTTTCCTCCAAAACACACTATATAAAGGACTCCACACCCATTAGGTACACACATTCTCTCTGATATTCACTCATACTTGAATCCATACTAACTTAAGCATCAGAGTCCTTACAGGTGCCACCACCGAAGATGCCAACGCTCACCGGAGACATATTCTCGTGTTCACCACACAATAGCAAGTAAGTGGATTGCATAACATAAGTGGGAAGGGCTTGAATCACTGACTTTGCTAAGGTCACTAATACTTACCTTCCAAGAACTAAGCCTTTGGGTCACCTTATCCATAATGAATTGGAAAGTACTCCTTCAAGCACGTTTATGGACACTGTAAGAATGACAAAAAATAGCTGCGAAATTTTAAAATCAGCTAAAAACCAACGCAAAAAGAGTCGGCTTAACTGACTCAAAACTTTTATTTTTGTTATTTTTTTTTCTTTGAATTATTTTCAATTAGGTTGGCCAAACCGACTCTTCCTGTTAATTTAGTTTCATTTTTAATTTTTTATTAAATTTGTTGGAAAGCCAACGCTTACTTTTAATTTAATTTCATTTTTGTAATTTTTTTCATTTTATGTGTCGGACTAGCCGACGTTATGTAAATATATTTATTTAATTTTTGTTTTGCCAGGAGCGTCGGGTAAGTCGACTCTTCTATCCTCTATCTTTATTTAAGAAAACAAACCCCCTCCTTAGCCACGGGTCAGCTTTTTGGGTAAAAATTTCCAGCTCAAACTCCTCTTTCTCTCTTCTTTTCTGCCTTTTTTTTATCATTTTTTTTTCTTTTTGGAATTTTTCATGCCTCCACCTTCACCAATTTTTTCTCCCTCACCTAAAATAATCTCATTCTCCTGCTTCCACTTTCATGCCTCCGCCCTCTACCTCCTCCTCAACCACCCTTCCTCCGCCCTCCACCTTTGCCCCCACTCTCCACAGGCTCTTCACCGTTCTTCTTCTCCTTACCAATAAAACACCACCTTTCCCTTTCCACTTTCTGATCCTTCTTACACTCTTTTCTCCCGTTTTTGGAAAAATAATGCGATTAAAATGTTTCTCATCCTAAGAAAACTCCACTTTGACTGAATCCTTCTTACACACTTCTCTTGCGTGTCAAAACCCGCTGATTTGAGCACTATTGGAGATCTGCCATCGCTGCCGCCGGCCACCATGACGAGGTAAATTGTTCTTTCTCATTCCTTTTTTTTTTTTTTTTTCATTTTTCCTTTTCTTTTAAGTTTCTCTTTTTCTGTCTTTTCAATTCTGCTAGAGCAGCAGAGACAGGTTGTGTAACGGGAAAGAGAACCAGGTGTTCATTGTTGGTATATGTTTTGCCTGAATTAAATGTTTAAGCAGTAATTTCAAAATGATTAAAATGAGGAAAGCAAATATAATTTGTGTACTTTGTTTTATTATCCTATAGTTCTCCTAGCTTCTCCCTCTCATTTCCTATCTCACGTGGGTAAAATGCTAATAGACTCGAGGGAATTGTGTTTCTTTGCAAATCAGAGTCATTTAATATCACACTGGCGAGACCTTCATTGGTGTTTAACACAAAAAAAAGTCATTCTTTCACTGTTTACATATTTGTTTCCTCTCATTTTATTTCCTATTGTTGCAGAAAATTGTTGATTCAATTGAACAACAACCTGCTACGGAAGTGGTTCTTGGTCAGCATGTCTTTCTCACTGTGGGGGACTATTGTCCTACTAGGAAATTTGATTTTTTTTTTTTTAAGAAAAGAACTTCATTTCATAAATATATATGATCACACCCACTGTTACTGTAACTTGAGAGGAAAAATCTCATGTTTTTGCACACATTTTACTCTTTCCTTTTCTTTGGACAGAACACAAAGAAAAAGAAAGAGAGGATTTGAGATTTTTGGTTTTGTTGTGGTTTTCTGTAGTGTTTATTTATACTTATAGTACACCCTTTATTCCTTTCTTTTCTTTGTATTTTTCGTTGACATAGCCCCCTTAGAATATTAGTAATTTTTTTAACTAGATAAAAAATCTTGGATTTATTGGTGTTTGGGGGTTACGATTTTTACTTTCTTAGACTTAGAGTTTGTCAAAATGAAAAAACATTTTTGACTTTTTCTAAACTGCTCAATCAGTGACTCAATGGTCCTGCAAACATGTCCAATTGATGCTTATATTATATATAGATCTGAATTATACCTTTATATAGATGCTACTATATATATTCCTTAGGAATCCTTTCTATCCTTATCTGTGTATATAGTCTTAATAGATTATATTAGATTATGTTTCTTTTGACATTTTAAATAGTTTGGTGATAAATAGCACACCTACAAAGTGGAAACGAGTGTATGGGGGGTTTGCAAATTTGCATGGAGGGGTCCTCTTTCTTAAGTAAATAAAGTTAAAAGAAAGCAAAGGGAAAAAAACAAGTTGGGTTGGGATAGAAGAAACAAAAATGTCCATATACTTTTTTGTAGAACGAAGTAGCCATTAGGTTGTAATAGGTTGCGCTTTCTCATTCTTTAGTGGTCCAAAAGGGTAGCCAAAATTGACCTCAAAAACAAACTCATTAGATGGAAAAAATAAAAAAGGTCCTTCTTTCTCTTGAAAATATCAACAAAGCACATTGTCTTTTCTACAAAGGAGATAATTGACTGACCTATTAATCACTGAAATTAGAATTATGGTTGAGAGGGCTATTAAATGTGAGTTTGGTCTTTTTACATCTTTAATCATCATATAAGTATGGTCTTTGTACCTACATTTATACCCCATTTATCACTTCCTTTATAATTTTGCAGTTTCACTAATGCCTTGAGTGTACTAGCTGCAAATGATATAATTCAAGAAACTGATGGAAAGATTAAAGTCTCTTCATTCGGAGGGGATTCAAATATGAGAAAGTATTGTAGAAATAGTTGAGAAAGATATGTGCACTGCCAAAGGTTTGATCTTTTTTCTTTATGAATTTTTTGAGTAAATTGAATAATTAATTTAGTTGTGTGCGTGTTTGAGGTTTTCGAAATAAGATATTATGATACTTTTCTTATAAACTATGTGTTTTAAACTTTCTTTGCTGCTAACAACAAATTTTTTAAAGCTTTTTAAGAGCAAGAAGTGATAACAGTGTGCATCCATTTGTCTTACCATAGTAGCAATCATATTAACAGAACTGGAGGGAAATAGTTTGGCTAATGTGCACAAATTTGATTTCAATATCATTTGCAGCTTTGTTAGCTTTGCTACTTTCTCCTTTCTTTCCCTGCGTAAAATTTTATGTCCTTTTACAAACCATATGTTGCGTGGTTCAAACAAAGGTGTAAAATAGAGAATGGCTGGAAGAACAACTTAAAATGTAATGTTATGTAGAGTCTTGATATTGATAATGGATCACCTATTTTTTTCAACAGGATCTTTACAGAAGCATGTTAAGAGGTGGAAATTCTATGCAAATGCAATAATTGTTTGGGGTTTTACAATCAGAAGCGGAATGCATTTCTACTCGACAAGGAAGACTCAATTGCAAAGTATAAGCAAATGACCAAGCAAAAGAAAGAAGAAAAATTACAGCAACAAGAATGTGCTGAGTTAAGTTTTTTTAATAAACTTGGACATGTAGAGAAAGTGGAGATCTTGAAAGGCATTGAAGAGATGAAGGATGAGCTTCGTGCTGTCTTGGTATGTTCCTAGACATAGCATAGATTTCTTATATCATTTTTGGTCACTAGTATCACTTATTCAGAATGGTAGGAAGGTAACACCAGTTTTATAGGCAAAATGAGACGAGTGGATGGCCTTGTTTAGTTTCTTGTGGTTGATTATATGTTATATTTTGTGACAGGAGACTACAGATTCGTCAAAGCAGTTACTGTTGCTAATGTCGCCTAGGTTTTTTATGATGTTAAGAATAAGTGTCGCTGTGTATATTGAGTTTTTGTTGTCTTGGCGGTTCGAGGACTTGTTGGTCAAAACTTTCAAATTGTTTAGAGTTTATTGGCATTGTTTGATGTTCTAAACTCAAAAGTTTACATGCTTTATGATATTTATATGACAATGCTCTGTCATGTTCCACTTGGAGCTTTATTAAAAAAAACAAAAACTTAGAGTCAACATAGCTGACTCTAAATAAAAAATGATTAAAAAATTAACAATAGAGTTGGTTATGCCGACACTAAGTGAAATAATTTTTTTTTATAAAAAATAATGTAGAGTTAGCCGAGCAGACTCTATATAAAACAAATTTAATTTAAAATAAAAAAATTGTAAGTGACGGCTTTTCATAAGCGACGGTTTAAGAGTTGGTTTAGCTAACTCTAAATAGTGTCGACTTCTATTAATTGACGCAAGCATATTAGTTGAGTGTTTTAGCGTTAACGTTGACTTCGACGAATGTCCGACGCTAAAACACTAAATTGTGTCAGCTTTTTTAAGTTAGAGTTGCCTTTTGGTTGACTCTAATTAGCTATTCTATTGTAGTGGGAGAATGGGAACACCTAAATACTTTCCCAAATTTTCAGTCCATTGGATTTCAAAAGTATCACTTAATTGTTTTCTCAAGGTTCATCCCATATTGTGTGGAAAGAATGCCCAAGACTTTTCTAGACTCA
Source organism: Spatholobus suberectus (assembly GCA_004329165.1). NCBI lineage: Eukaryota > Viridiplantae > Streptophyta > Magnoliopsida > Fabales > Fabaceae > Spatholobus > Spatholobus suberectus. The sequence goes on along the minus strand of QUWT01000676.1, from coordinate 75,979 downwards.
CTTTTTGACCAGAACTCCTACAAAACAAATTCAAAATAGTTTAAATAATATTAATCTGATCCATCATGGCCTTTGCAAAAAGAATAAGGTCATCTACAAAGGTGAGGTGAAAAATAAGAGGGCCACCCCTGCTTAACCAAATGGGCCTCTACACCTCTAATCCATCACAAAAGATATCGGTTGGAATAATCTCTCTATACAAAGAACAAAGAGATAAAGGGAGATAGGATCCCTTTACCGGATACTTGTGGAAGGCTTAAACTCATCTAAGGCTTCTCCATTCCAAAGAAATCCCACAGAAACAAAAGAGATGCATTGCCAAATAAGATTAATAAACTTTGTAGGAAAACCAATATCCTTCAGCATCTCTTTCACAAAACTCCATTTAAGTTTATCATAGGTTTTCTCTAAATTAATTTTAATTGCCATCCAACTCGTAGCACCCCCTTTCCTCTGTATAGAATTAAAAACTTCTTAGGCCACAAAGATGTTATACCCATTTTGATGGTGAGGGACAAAGCTAGATTGACAAGGACCCACCAACCGTCCCATCAAGAACCTTATCCTTTGTGCCATAATTTTAGTAACCACCTTATAGACAACATTACATAAACTAATGGGACGAAAGTCTTTCACCAACTTCACCTCCTCAATCTTGGGAACCAAAGTGATAAAGGTTTTGTTAATCTCGTCAATACAACTTGGCTCCTCAAATATTCCTTAAACAAGGGCACAAACAACTTTCCTTACACCTTCCATTGATTTTGAAAGAAAAGAGCTTGAAAACCATCTAATCTTGGCACCTTACAACTTCCTATATGAGCCACAACATGAAAAATCCCTTTTCTAGTAACATGCCTATCCAATTCAACTCTCCAATCATTCTAGAGCTTTGGAAAGGAATTAGATAGCTCAAAAGGATGGTAAAAACTGTAGTCTAGATACAGCTTCTTGTAGAAACCTAACACCATCTCCTCTAACAACCTAAGATCACTCATCCAATTATTATTATCATCCATGAGCATCTCTACCTTATTCTTCCTTTTCCTAATGGTTGTCACACCATGAAAATATTTGGTATTGCAATCCCTATACTCAAGCCATTTAGCAGTAGAATTCTGGAACCAAAAGATCTCATCCTCAGCAAGCATCTATTCATAATCCCTCCAAATCTGCTTATATTGAATATCTAACATGTTGTCATAAGAAATCCTTCTTTATTGATCTAATTGATCAAGCTTCCTCATAAGAGAATTTTTCTTCTTATGGATGCAACCAAAAACATCTCCATTTCAACTCTTCAAATCATTAGTAATCTCAGCAATCTTACCATTCCAAGACAAAGAACTGCTACCTCTCCTCCAATAGTTACTAATGAAAGAAGGAAAATTTATGCGAGTCACCCAAGCTACCTCAAATCTAAAATGTCTCTTATGTTGATTTGTGGGCACTTGTTTCTCCAATCTAAGCAACAAAGGACGATTATCAAATTTGAGCCATCGCATATGAATAACAATAGCCTCTGAAAACCTAAATCTCTAGGCTAGATTAATCAAACAACTATCCAGTCTAACCCCTAATCAACCATTCTTCCACGTCACCATATCCCCCTGAAAGCCCATGTTAATTAGCCTACCTTCCTGAAGAATACTTCTGAAGACCTCTATGTCCCTATGGAAATGATTTTGACTGCCTCCAATTCTTTCATGGTAAGCAAGAGTCAGTTAAAATCACCCATTAAAGCCACTCACCTAAGACTGTCCCTACAATCTCTTTTAAGTCCTCACAAAGCGCTTGTTGCCACACCTACTGAAGGGAACAATATATCACTGTCAAAAACCAAGGCCTTTGATTACTCCACTAAACCTTCATTAATAATAATGGCATAACCAAGTAACATGAACTAGATTGTACAGCAACAAAGATAGTGGAGACAAGAAGTCACCATGGGTAGATCATGATTCTTACAAGTTAATTGTTTGTGTAAACTAACTTAAGATTTGCTTTCTTTGATGACAATAAACTGCTTGAATTCCCTAAAGCACAAAGCAATTGGAAAGACACTAGAACTTTGGAGAATCAAATGCTACTTATTTCCTTTAAGCAACGCTTCCATAATCTATTGCAACCAATGACAGGCCCTGAAAAACAAATTTTTTGGCACATTAGCTTAACTTATTCTTAACTGTTGAAAACAATGACCAAATTAAATTGTAATGTGGATGTTTCAAAACCCTAAACTCATTTAAAATCACGACCACCATTGTTGTTGCTGCCATCGCCACTATCGTAGCCACCCCCACTGCCACCATTGCAGCCTACTGCCACCACCACCATTGCTGCCAATGGCGATAGTGGTGGGTGATGATGGTAATAGTGGTTGTGGTTTTATGTAAGACTGTCATTATTGTCACTGCTACCCCCACCATGTTGCCATCGCCCCCACCACCATTGCCGACAACAGTGGCAATTTTTTTTGGGGGGGGGGGAGGAGCGGGGTTGAACAACGATGGTTGTGAAAATGACGACGATAGTGCTAGTTTCATTTAAAACCACAACCATCTCCATCACTACTATCGTCGTCACTACCCTGACCACTACCACCGATGGTGATGGGAGTGGGGGGTAGCGACGACGGTAGTAACGATGATGGTGGTAGTGGCAGTGGTTGTGGTTTTAAATGAGACTACCATACATCTTAATATCATTAAATACTATTATAATATTATAAAAATTTAGATATATTTCAAAACTAATTATTTTAGAAATATTATAATAATCCTTATAAATAAATAACTTTAAAAAGTAGCAAGTAATGAAATTAAAATCAAAGAACAAATAATGATGATGATAATGATCATGATGATAGAAAAATCTTATTGTACTAATCAGGAGCATTCAATTTATGTCACGATGAAGTTAACTAATTCAAAACTTCAACAATATCACATAATTATAGATCTTCAAAATGATTATAAGGAAACTTTTAAAATAATTAACAACTATATCTATGTAATAAAAATTGCACTATTTCAACAAATTTAAAATAAATTATAATTTTACAATAAATACATTAAAAATTACTAATTATAAACACATAAAAATCAAGTACATATTAACATAATATTCACAATAATAAAAATAAATACTCAAATTTAAATAATTATATATTATATATTCATATTTATTATATTTACATTATTTTGAATTTATACATTTTATATAGACATTACATCACAATTATTGAATTTCAATAGACTTAATATTTTTGAAAACAAGATTTACTCAATTAAAAATATAATTAATCATCCTTAATTTTAGTGTAATTAAATTTAACATAATATAAATATTTTAAAAATAATACTTTTATTTATATACATATCCTTAAAAAATACTAAATACAAATATAAAAAATGTATAATGTAAACAAAAGTTTAAATGTACAATTTTAGTAAATGCAGACTTTTTGATCTCTTTCTCAATTCGGACCTTGACCCCAGTAATATTAATATGTCAATTATTCACATATGTGAATAATAAATTGCAAAAGAGAATAACAATATTGATTGTTTGAAGAGAATTTTTATAACAATATAATGAAAAATTAATGAGCATTACAACTATAATTGGAGAGCATATTTTTTTTAATGTAATAGTCCAAAAAAAACTATATGTATTCAAAAAAAACTAGTGTAAACTTCATAATTAGAGAAATGCAGTTAATATTTATGTTAGTCTCACTAATTTGGTTGTAGGACCTACTAAATGTATAATATGATTTACATATTTAGTACTTATGCAAATTTCACTCAAAGGACGTATTGAAAAGAAAGTGTATTATTAATATTTTTTATTTTATTTTATTTTATTTTTTGAAAGGTTTGAATTTCATATGAATTGCAACTGTGATACTATATATATATATATATATATATATATATGTAAAGGAGACTTGAACAAATCTCAAATGTGGATTGAAGCTTGAATATGATAATAGCCATTGGATCTAATCAAATTTAACAGACATAAATATGTTTAATAAAGAATTTAATTGCTCCCATTAATACTATTTATTATTTTATTATACAATTTTGATAATTTTAAGTTAATATATATTTCAAAACTAAAAGACAATAAAAAGTTAGATATATAAATACTATAATAATAATATTTTTTCTTAAAACATAATAACATTAAATATTATAATATTATAAAAAGTTAGATATATTTTAAAAATAATGATTTAATAAATACGTAGTTAAATTTAAAATGATTCATAATATTTTATTTTAATTAATAATTAAGGAAATAAATTAAAAAATAAATTATTATGTATATACATAAGTCTATTTTATTTTTTAATTTAGTTACTTTAAAATATATTTTTGAAATAACAATAATTAAAAATAAAGATTCTATGGATAAAAGTTAAATATATAAATACCATAATAATAACATTAAATATTATATTATTAAAAAAAGGTTATATATTTTTCAAACCTAATGATTTATATATATGTCGTTAAATTTAAAACAAAACCAAAAGATGATAAAAAAAAAGGTTAGATATATAAATAGTATACTAATAACATTAAATATTTTAACATTATAAAAGTTAGATATATTTCAAAACTAATAATTTTATAAATATGTAAATTTTATAAATATGTTAATATATATATATATATATATATATATATAATAATAATAATAATAATAATAATAATAATAATAATTTATGTCTTAGATTCTATCTTTAATTATTATTTTAAATAAATTATTATGAAGCATTTCAAATATAACTAAATACTCAAAAAATTATTTTTTAATTATTATTGTTCATAAAATATATTACAAAGTAACCAATCTATATAGTTAAATAGAATTAAACCTGAGCATTAATATGATATTTAATGCTCTATTTATATATTTAAAAATTAATTATTAATTAAAAGTATTTATTCCTAAATTTAATATAGATATATATACTTTAAAATTTCTTATACATATTATTGTTTAAGAAATTATTTTATAAAGAATTGTTTAGAAGAGAATAACGTAAATATATATATATATATATATATATATATATTGATAAATATATAAAATAATTTGTCTCTTAATTTTTATCCTTAATTATTATTTTAAATAAATTATTATGAATTGTTTTAAATTTAATTAAATATCTAAAAAATTCTTTATAATTATTATTGTTTGTAAAATATTATAACATAACCAAACTGAAGATAAAATAGACTCATATATGATAATTTATTTCTTAATTTTTATCCATAATTATTATTTAAATAAATTATTTTAAATTTAACTATGTGTGTATTAATTCTTTAAATTTAATTATTATTATCCATAAACATATTTTAAAGCAATCGATTAAAAAATAAAATAAATTTGAGCATAAGTATTAATATAATCTTTTTCTTTATATATATAAAAGAAAGGTTGTTAAAGCAATTTTTCTTGCCTAAACTAGAGGTATATAAGCTATTTCAATTTTTTTTCATTTAATATAGTTATATTAGTCTTCCAAACTTTGTATTAAATTAAAATTATAAAAAATTATATTTAGTGAGTGGGTTTTAAAAATTAAAGTTAAAAATAAATTAAAAGGTCATCATTTCTCCTCTAATGGATAATTATTATTTTTTTTGTAAAGTCCAATGTACTATTTTAAGTCTAATTAATTTTTTTGTAACACTTAAATCATTATTGTGTCTTTCTTTCTTATATATTCTTCCACTGAGATTTATGGTCAACCAGTAGGTGTATTCTTTCATTCTTAGTCTTTTCATTTGTTTATCTTTCTTTTCTTGGCTTTGCACTTTCTTTTTCTCATTTTGCTCTTGCGGTTTGATAGAAAGATATTTTTGCTTAATATGTGAAGCAATGAAACTTTATGTGCAAATAAGAGAAAAAAGTTCTTACAGTGTATCATTCAATGAAATTGGTGAAGAATAAGAAGTGAAAACCAATATTAGGTACATCATTTTACTCTTATTTTTTATTATTTCTTTTGCTTTTTTTTTTTTTTATAGATAGCATCTTTGTGTATTTCTTTTATTTATTTTTTCTTTTCTCATTTTACTATTATGTTATTTATGTTTTGATTAATATTGTTCATGCTTTTCATATATGTTTTTATATTTTTTCTATTTACTATTATATTATAAATAATGTATATATTTTTAGTCTTTCTCATTTTGCGCAACAAAAAATTAATAATCTTACTTTTACTTTATATCTTCAGCTTACAATTTTTTTTTTTTGGTTTAACAGGACATAAAAGGAGCATATTATTGTTACAACTTATTCATTAATTTATTTTTTATAATATTTTTTATTTAATTCACTTAACACAATTTAATGAATTTTGTATAGTTAAATTATCTAACTAATTATTTTAATTTTTTCTACTTAATTCAATTGCCTAATTATATGTTTATACATGTTATTTATATAGCTTATTATATACTTTGATGTTTATTAATTGTTCCAAATAAATTATGATATAAAAAATAATAAATTATTTTTATAAAATAAATTAATTATAGACTAATATTTTTTCGATCTCTACAAGGTTTACTTTTAATAAAGAATTAAATTGATTACATTAATATTAACAATTACACAATTTTGATAATTAAAAGTTAATAATAATAACAATAATCATAAATAGACCCTTTCAAATTCGTAAGAGTCAATTTTAACATTATAATTTCTTATTCTTATAAATTTAAACCTTTATAAAAATAATAACAACAATAGCAACAACAAATAGTAAAAGTAGTAGCAGGTTTACTTAATTGTATTTCATAATTTTTTTCCTCATCTATATATAATATTTTGAAAATGACTATTAAATTAATGCAAAAACATTACATTTATTTTTTAGGTAAATTATGTTAAATAGTACATTACATTAATTAATTAAATAGTACCTAATTTATAACACTGGTTAAATTTAATGTATAATTAATATAATAATAATGATAATAATGGAGTTTTTTTATACTGGTCAATTATAAGACATTATGATTTTTTATTCTTATAAATTTAGACCTTAAACAATAATAAATACATATTATACATCATAAATATAAACAATTGTAGAGTATACAATAATAGTGTAATTATTATTATGAATAGCATTGTCTTTCTGAATTTACTTAGAATGAGAAAAAAATAAAATATATGAAAAATAGTATGTAATAATATTTAAAAAATTAGTAACACACATAAATAATAATCTTTATAGATAAATATTCCTTATAACATTTAAATTATAAGATATAAAGTCTAAAACATATAATAATTCTTATAGATAAATAACTTTAAAAAGTAGTAAGTAATGAAATTAAAATTAAATAACAACAACAATAATAATAATATCAACAAGGATAACAACAATGATAGCAACAACGATAATAATAATAATAACAACAACAACAACAAAAATAGACAAATCTCATTACACTAATCGAGAGTGTTTAGTTTATGTTGTGTTTAGGTTAACCAACTCAAAATTTTAACAATATTACATAATTAAGATTAATAACTTAAATAATTAAAAAAGTATTTTAAAATAATTAACAACTATATATATTTAATAAAGATCGTACTATTTTGATAAATTTAAATAATTTTTTTAATTTTTACAATAAATACATTTAAAATTATTAATTATAAACACACAAAAATCAAGTACGTGTTAACATAATATCCACAATAACAAAAATGAACACTCAAATTTAAATACTTATATATTCATATTTTATTATGCTTACATTCATTTTGAATTTATGCATTTCATACAAGTATTGTAGTACTTTCATTACTTGCAGAAAAAACAAATCATAATAAATTTTAATAAGCTTGATATTTTTTATGACAATATCTGTTCAATTAAAAATATAATTAATCATCTTTCTCAATTTTAATGTAATTATATTTAATTTATTATTAAATATTTTAATTAAAAAATAAAATTTTTATTTATGTACTTATAAATTTAAAATATTAATAAATACAAATATAAAAAATATATAATTTAAACAAACCCGTACAACGCACGGGTTTAAAATCTAGTAGTACCATTATAACAATATGTCAGTGCCCATTACGTGTCAAGTGCTTTAATGTTTCTCCAATAACTGCAGCCTGTAGCTAAATATCTTCTTAGGATAAAGTTAAGAATGTGGTGGAAACGTTAGAATGTGAATTAACCAAAGGGTGTTCATTTTCTCAGTTTTAAATATATTAATTAATTTAGGTTTCTATTTCTTCTTTAAAGATAATTAAGACTGAACAGTTCACATATGTAGACGTTAAGACTACTATTTTAAACTATAAATATAGCTTTATACCAATCATTTCAAAGCCATCACCAAAGCTTCTTGGTTACTAATTATTAATCAAGACCTTTTTGATCATCAAATTAACTATGGCTATATTTAGCAACTTTTCTTTAATGGTGGTATGCTTTTTGATTAGTTCTGCATGGATGCTCAAAATTGGGCTTTCACATGATGTTCCAGTTCCGGAACCATCAAATGGTCCATCTGCGGAAATTGATGATGATGATGATGTCGATGCACCAGCGCCATTGTCATCGTATGAGAAGTACTTAATGCATTGTGCAATGATGTTAAGCGAAAAGTGTGGGGAAGAGATATTCCCAGCTATATTTTATGGTAACCAAACAGTTGATAGTAACTGCTGTGACAAACTAGTGCATAACGTAGGAAAAGCCTGCCATGATGATATGATAAAATTTATGTTGCAATTGCAAAAGTTCAAGATCCATGAAACTCAGATCTTGCATAGGGGTCAGAGGATTTGGAATGATTGTGCTTTACTGAGGGGCTATCACCCAAATTTGTCAACCTTCTTGTAACAAAATCTTGAGCTCTATTAGCTCAGTAATATAAATTTTGATTTTTTTTTTCATAAAAATGAAAATGTAATACAATATAAATATTGAAACTTGGTAAAACAAAACTAAGAACTTTTGTTATCAAATCACTTGAACAATACAGTACAATCATGAAGAATACAACTAAAGTTAAATACAAGATAAATCCTTGTTTAGTACAATAATACAGCTACATACTCTTAAATGACTATGGTTAACATTACATTATAATGATATTACAGCACGGTCATTTAATACTCAAGTACCTCTCTAGACTACAATATAACTAATCTAGTATCGAGAGATACAGACTTAGACACCACACACATTTATTCTAAAAACATGTGAGGTATAACTAGACTCTAACATTCTCGTTCTAAAAGAGCAAGGCTTCTACACTTTCACGCTTGCTTCCATTGCGCCACTCTAATGTTGTTCAGATATTATGCATCTCCAAGTGATGAATTTCTTCACTTCAACTACAAGAACCATGCTCCACCCTTATGTTTGTTTTGACATCCATAGATGACAAAAGTGGTGAATTAACCAAATAATTTGAAATTCAAGAAATCAAACAGACCAAAGAACCACCCTAACCCACAGTTCATAGTACACAATTCAATATAGAATTTGTTAATAAAATCATGTTATAAAATACATCATGTGATTACCTAACAACTATCATGTCAATTAATGAGAAATTCATTTGTAGCACTTAATGCATCATTATAAGAATATGCCAATAACACATCATTCATACACATGTAACACATCCCATTCCTATGCTACACACAAATAGAAATATGATGTATGTCTTATCATTTTTCTTTTCTATCAATCAATCATTGCTACTAGTGCAATTCATGTGGGCCCTGGCCCTTAACTCGACTTCATGTATTCATATTTCATCATTTAATTTCTAGGAAAACTTTGGGAGTACATATTTTGACCCATCGTGCTTTCTTGGATCAAACGATTTTTGTTTGCTACAAATTATAACTCTTTGGAAAGCTCTATGTTTCTAGTTTTCAAATCATTAAGCCTTTTATTTAGGAAAATCTACATAATCATTTAAAATGAATAAGTGAATAGAGGTCACCCACGTTTCTAAATAAGACATTAAACTTCAAACTCATTTTTCTCAATCATTTTAAAACCAAATCACATAAAACTTAATTTCATCCTATAGCCCTTTGAACATATTTTTCAGATTGACCAAGATCACTCACTAATTCAATTTGTGCAATTTATGGTGAATTATCTTCTAAGGTTGTTATAGGGCTGAAAAATAGAATAGTCACCTACGCCTAAGCTAACTTTCAAATAACTTTTTAGACATCAAATAAAATCATAAAATTATAAACTATATATGGTTAAAAAGCTTAGGATGTCTAGTTTTTATAAAAGTAACTTGTTTTTTCTAATTGTTAATAGATTAATATAGTTTTCAAAATGAATCTCCATTGTCCAGACTAGTGTGTACTAACAGGACAACCAATTTTGACCACCCATAACTCCCTCATTTCTTATTTTTTGTTTCAACAATTCTTATGCCTAAATTGTAGTCCTGGATGTCTATTTTCACCTCTAAAAATTTCACTCAAAATTAACAACCACACAAGGAGATATTACAAAAACAATGGCCCATTTTCAACACAAAAAATAAGTTGGCAAAGTGTGAACCAATTACATATCACACTTTATCATCATCCATTTACCATATAATCCAATTCATTCACTAAAAACATGATTCAACATAATAATATCAACACATAAGGATCTTCTAAACTCTATATGGCCATGCATACAATTATACAACAATCCATGTTTTTATGTCATTCAATCAAGACAAACACAAAATTAACACCAATTATTCATCTCTAAGTTAATTTCACTTGAAGAATCCAAATTGAAGTTGGAACTTCCCCTTACCCCATGTAGGTCGAAATTGATGCTCTCCAAATGGGACCAAATTCATGCTTCCTATGAGCTTTAACAGGTCTAATATCACATTTCCTACTAGTTCTACCCGCAAAGTCAAAGAATTCACCAATTAATTTTACAAAACAACATTGAACAAAAGAATGAATAGTAACCAAAATTTGAACTAGGTGGAGAAGAGGAAAATTACTATAAGGCTTTTAAAACCCATGAGGAGGAGGTGCCAAATCCTTAATTAGATTGAAAATTGGAGGCTTGGATTGGTGGGAATTACAAAATTTGATAAAAAAGGGCTAGGGTTTGGAAAAGGAGGGGTGTGTGATTGTGAGAAGAAGAAGAAGAAGAAGAGATTGAGCTTCTTGCACCACCCATGGATCTCCTTGGCCTTGACAGAAAGAGAGAAAGCTTGGATAGATGGTGGAGGAACTTGAGAGATTTTAAGAGAAATGAAGAGGGTTTATCGAGGAAGAAGAGAAAAGAATGAGACCTTGAGGGAAAATGGTGGTGATCGATGGTTTTAGTAAGCCAAGGAGGAGAAAAATCTAATTTTCCACTGTTAAGTGTTAACACGTGTCACTAAAGTACTTGGTTATTAAAATTTCGAACGCACTTGTTTTAGATTCAACTTAACTAACTTGCAGAGGGTTAAGATTAATGGCATAAATCTAATTTAGTCCCTTTTTAGTCACACATTTGAGGTTTCTCTGCAAATGGAACTAAAAACAACCAGTTTGCTTTATAAGCCATTTTATCAGTTATTTACAAACTTATTTTTAGAAAAATGTCATAGAGGTTTCAATTTGAGTTCTCCTTATTTATGTAAGGTCTAGGCACACTAAGGAATCTCTTGTAATTTTTCTAAAAAAATTCTAAAAATTCATAATAAATTTTTAATCATTTTTCTAAGCTTCAAAATTATTTTTCTTAAATTTTTTTGACCATTCTATGATTTATATCTTAATTATCTTTCTTTATTCTAATTTATTAATTGCAATAAATCTAATTTTATTTATAAAATTATCAAAAATTATTTTTATCTCTTAAGTACCTTTCTAATATTATTCTAAGACTAGAATATAATTTTCTCAACTTTAAAAACGTCTCTGTTAATTATTTAGACTTCTTTATATAATTTCAATTATTACCTTTGTTATTATTATTAAATTTAGATATTATTTATTATCTTGATATAAACTAATTCTTTCAAGACTTATAAATCCTTGTCTAGAGTTTTAATTATCAGCAGAAGACAATTAAGCAATTACTAATCATTAGATAATTATTTATGTGAAATTTGATGATGTTACACTATCCTGCGCTTGAACCGATTAGTGCTGAATCATTTGAGATATGAGAATTTATACAATTGACACATTGTAATTAATCTCTCATAAAAATACAATATTTTAAGTTATAATTTGTTGGCTTATTTTCTTGAAATTAAATAATAATCTTCTATTTTCTTAGATAGCAAGTATTTTGCTTCTTTAGTATGCTTGAATCATATTGCGTATTCAACTGTTGACGTATAAACTACAATCCCACATTTCAACAGACTTACATTATTATGTTCCATGATAAAGCTAGAAATGTTAGCTGACCAAGACTATAATTAGATAAAATGAAAAAAAAAAAGTATTGGACTCATTATAAAAGTGTTAATCACTTAGATTAACAAATCATTCACCGCAGAATACTTAGATTAACAAATAAAGATGCGGGACAAAAATATATATGACTCACTAACTAAAATGAATATACATCTCACCTAGGACCTACCATGCCTGTCCAATATACCTGGACTTTCATGTAACAAGATTCTTATTATTAGAGACTATTTCAGTTATATCTATATTTTTTTAAAAAAATTAAGTATAAAAAAAATTATAAAATACTTATAAATAAATTATCGTATTTATAAAATTTTAAAATTTAATACAAAAACCAGGTTGCCTATAAATATTTGATAATTCACATTACATATGATACCTATGAATAAAGTTGTCTAATAATTCTTATTATTCACTAAAATAAAAATTGGATTTAACATAAAACAAATTAATTTTTCTCCAACCGACGAGAGTTAAGTTATTAGAATTGATAAAAATTGTAACATTTTTTTTATCACTACAATTGATAAATAGACTAAATTAAAATCAAGTAAAAATGATAAAGAATCAAAATAAAAAAAGAAGAAAAAAACCTAGCTAAAAGACTAAACCAAGACAAAAATAAAGCAAATATTATTGTTGCCTGAAATGTGTGGGTGGCGTACATTGCTTAATCAAGTGATAATAGGGGTGTTTACTAGTTAGATTGATTCTAGTTTAGGGTAAAATGAAATTTGAACCAATCATATTTATTTCCGTTGATTTGTTTTAGGTTTTGAAAATTTTTTGGCCAATTCGATTAAGATCAGGTTGGTTTAGTTCAAGTCATCGAGTTAACATAAAAAAAATTAAATTATTATATATTTTTTATAGTTTTTAACTTCCATTATGAGAAAAGTAGAAAACAATCAACAACTTAGGTCGTCCTCGACATCGATGCAATGAATATTGGCTAGGTCGTCACAAAGTGGAAGCAACATTTGAAATTTTGAATTTTTATTTTTTTAATATTAAAGCATATAGGGTTGACTTTAGCCGACACTAAATTGATGCATAGATGAATGTTAGCGTTGGCTTAATGAAGATATTATGTTAGCATTGGCTTCACCAATGCTACCTCTTGAATCTTGGGAACCAGGGTGGTAAAGGTTTTGTTAATCTCCTCAATACGACCTGGCTCCTCAAATATTCCTTGAGCAAGATCACAAACACCTTTCCCCACCACCTTCCATTGATTTTGAAAGAAGAGAGCTTGAAAACCATCTGGTCTTGGTGCCTTAAAACTTCCTACATGAGCCACAATATGAAAAATCTCTTCTCTATTAACATGTCTATCCAATTCAACTCTTCAATCATTCTGGAGCTCTAGAAAGGAATTAGATAGCTCAAAACGATGGTAAAAACCATTGTCTAGATACAACTTATAGACACCTGACACTATATCCTCCAACAACCCAAGATCATTCACCCAATTATTATTATCATACATGAGCATCTCTACCTTATTCTTCCTCTTCCTAATGGTTTTCACACCATGAAAATATTTGGTATTGAGATCCCCATACTCAAGCCATTTAGCTCTAGACTTTTGGAACCAGAAGATATCTTCCTCAGCAAGCACCTGTTCATAATCCTTCCAAGTCTGCTTATATTGAATCTCCAACATGTTGTCATAAGAAATCCCTCTCTTTTGATCTAAATGATCAAGCTTTTGTAGAAGAGAAATTTTCTTCTTACAAATGCAATCAAAAACATCTCTATTCCAGCTCTTGAAATCATTAGTAATCTTAGCAATCTTACCATTCCAAGACGAAGAACTGCTACCTTTTCCCCAACTGTTACTAATGAAAGAAGGAAAATCTGCATGAGTCACCTAAGCTGCCTCAAATCTAGAAGGTCTCCTGAGCTGGTTTCTGGGCACTTGTTTCTCCAATCTAAGCAACAAAGGACGATGATCAGATTTGAGCCATTCCACATGAATAACAACAACCTCCAAAAACCTTAATCTCCAGGCTAGATTAATCAAACAATGGTCCCCTAATCTACCATTCTTCCACATCACCATATCCCCTTGAAAGCCCATGCCAATTAGGCTACCTTCGTGAAGAACACTTCTGAAAACCTCCATGTCTTTATAGAAATGATTTTGACTACCTCCAATTCTCTCATGATATGCAAGAGTGCAGCTAAAATCACCTATTAAAGCCTACTCACCTAAGAGTATCTCCGTAATCTCTTTCAAGTCCTTCCAAAGCGTCTGCCACAGTGCCATCTGAGGGGCACCCTATATCGCTGTCAAAAACCAAGGCCTTTGATTCCTCTACTGAACCTTCATTTTCACAAATTGATTTGAGTTACATATCACACTAACATTCCAAAGCTGAGGATCCCACAGGCACCAAATACCACTAGAGTGTCCACAAGCCTCCTAGATAAAGGAACCACGAAGACCAATTCTATGATTAGGACACGTCACAGGGCCCACCTCAAGTGTCTTAAACCCATTAGCCACCTTATCCACATCACAATTATCTCCCCCAGTATCCCCGAGTTGACGTTGTCCACCATAAAGACCTGCTCCTTGATTTGTAATGGTTGGCTCCTAATAATTGCCAAATCTGAAACTATTCCCACGTTTGCTGCAGTGCTAGACTCCCCAACCAAGACGTTAAACCTGGACCTCGCTGCTCCTTTAATGCTCCTGCCTGAGCAAATTTGGGCTTGACTTTCGAAACGAAAACTTCTTTATTTGTCACCTTGTTACCTTTTTTACTCCTACTATTCTGCCTAGTAATCATCCAAGGGCTAAATTTATTACCCTCATGATTATCCTCTTAAGCGTTACGCAAAACTCGTGGCTCAGCATTAACTTCAGGGAAGACGTTAGCCCTAATCCTCTCTTACATTGCATGTTGTTCTAATCTAGCCTTCCCTCGAGCACACTCCTGACTCTCCTTACTTACGCTACCAGATTCGCCCAAGAACTCAACACATGAATCTTTTTTGTGGCCAAACCTATCGTCGTGAAAACAAATAGCATGTAGATCTTCATACTCCAGGTTAAGTGGAAAACCTTTTACTAAAATATGAGTCACCAACAGTTTCTCCAAGTCTATTTTGACGCATATGCGAGCAAATTTACTTCTTGAATGGATTGATGTCAAATGATCAACTTTAAGAAAATTACCCAGAGTTATCCCAACCCTTTTTAGAAAAATTTCATTATAGAGTTCAATTGCAAGACACTGAATACATATCCAAACTACCACTCTACATGATATTTGAGCGTGCATCAAAAAGAAAGGCTTCCATCTTTGCACAATCAAATAATGATCTGCCACCATTCACGGACCTTCAATTAAGGCAAAATAGTGATCCTCCTCACGACTAAAAACAACTTGATAATACCCATCATGCATATCTATAATCTAAATATTCCCATTCTTCGTCCAACTACATTGAAGTTTGGCTTCCAAAGTATGAAAGCTCTCTTTCTTCCTCAAAACATTAACCACCAATGTATTCTTTTATGGCGTATACTAACATAGGATTTCTTCATCTGAAAGTGGAATATTAGGCCCATCCACCTGCCCCTCATGTCCCTCAACATTTCCTTTAGGCACTCTTTCCAATAGGTAACCCTCGGACATTATTTCCACATCCTTTAGGTGAACCAAACCCCCCTATAGGCTTCAAAAGCTTATCACGATACAAACTTGCCACCTCTTGTCCAAAGACTTGGACCTCTGGAAACACAATCTTGATCCCCTCCTTAACAGTTTTCGTACTCCTATGAAAAAGATCCTTTTCTTGACTAGAAAACACCTTATTGGCCCCTTTTTTTTTCTTCTAAAACCCTAGCAGAGCTCGCCAGCAATATCTAATTATATTTTAGATAAATATTCATGAACTTAATTAAAATGTACTAACAATATAAAAGCTTTACATTATCATCCAATCATAAATTGTTACATATGCTATTTTTTTCTCTTTTTAAAATACATGATTACGTAAGCAAGCATCCTTTTGCATTATGCATGAAAAAATTATTATGTGTATGCTGTTTTTCTCTTTCTAAAATGCCACAAGTGACAGTTATGATTACGACTCTATTTGTATTTTGAGTAATAAAACATGAATATTCTTCTATTTAAACACTTCATTAATGTTTATAATTTTTATCTATTTCTATCAGATCATATTACTTATCAAACATATATTTTTGTCTTTTTTCTCTCTTTCTCTTACTAGGTGTAGAATAGATTTGTAATGTACACAAATAAATTTTGTTGTATTTCAACACCATCTTACGTTGAATAAATGGGAAAAAAATTTCTTTAAACAAACAAAATTAAGAGGTGTCACAACCAACCGTCTAACCGGAACCTTTCATTATATCTCAAAACTCATGTCCAATTGTGACAAACATCAAAATGAACGAGCTCTGTGTTAAAGAATATGTGGATAACTATTTTCTATAAGACCTATTTTCTTTTAATATGTGATTAAGTGATTAAATAATTTAAAAGAGGAAAATAATTTAGTTTTTAGTTGTGATAAATAACTTAAAATAAGTGTTGTTTCTTGTTTAGATTTCTATAGAGAATTTTGTAGAAATTCAGTCTATTTAGCAACCAATAGTGTAAAAAAATACTGTGGAAGCTAATAGACAATATGATGACTTGAGAATTTAATTGTAATTAATTAAATTTAATTATAATTAAGTTCATTTGGTGTTTTGTGAACTTTGTTTATTTCTTGGTTATTGGTAAAGTTTTATCAATTTATTGATCACAGTTAAAGCACCAGCTACAATATGAGAGGATATAGACCCTGGATTTGAACCCAAATCACTTTAGAATTTCCTTGAGACATTTTAATAAATCATATACTTATTAATATTCCTCTGATAAAAACAAAATTTTATTTGAGTTAAAAATTGTTAAATGCTAATAGAAATCATTAAAATTCATTTGTGTACTCTCTATCAATGCACGAATTAAAATTTAAATTTCCCTAATTTCCTTATAATGTGTCACACATGTTAAATAGGACCAAACCAAATTGTTTTTTTTTTAACTAGTTAGTTAAATCTTAACTAGAAAACCTAACTAGTGTACTACTTTAAGTACAATTAGCATCATTTTTTCGTTACACACAACAATACCTACGTACCCTTGATTGACTCAACAAGACCCTCACTGTCTCTATCTAACCCCATAACCATATGGTCATTTTCAGCCCAAAATGCATTTCTTTTTATTTTTTTACTACTCATTCAGCATTAAGTTTTGACTCATTTAAAATACAACTTTTACCTACTCCTTTTATTTTTACCTGTATCATAGTTAAAAAAGAAAAACTTACTCCCTCTCCGTCTATAAAACCCCAAACTAGTGTGCCCTTCATTTATGCTCTCCAAATTTTATTTTTTTTAACTTAAGTTAGAAGGGGTGGAGATGTGTTCTTGAAGGAGGTGAGTAGTTCTTCCTTCTTCTTCTTCCTTTTTCCTTTGTTCTCTTCTCATTTTCTCTGTTTCCTCCATTTTCTTCATGTCAAGCTACTAAACAAAGCTTTATCTTTGTGTAGTTTTGATGACTTTGATGGTTTGTAGCTCAAACTCAATAAGGATAGTAAAGGATAGACCAAAGATACCATGCGTTTTTTGTGCTGCCCAAAGAAAGTATGGAAAGCTAGCATTTTTGACTTGTGTTGCTGTGTGTCCACTGTGGTTTGTTGATATTGATGTGCATTGATGATTTTGGTTGTTGGAATATGATTCATAATTTGTATTGCTTGATGAATATGCAAACTTCCTAATGATTTTCATCCTGAACATATATAAATTTTTTTTATGATATCTAGAGCTGTGGTTGTTGAAATAAGTTGGTTCCTTTTGAAACTAAAAATAGACTTAAAATGTTACAATTTTGGCTCAAGAATCATTTTAAAAGCTTAAGAAATGAATGAGTTATTACCTGAATAATTTGACCCTTGCTATTTGAAAAATGT
The DNA here is from genome assembly GCA_004329165.1 of Spatholobus suberectus. Classification (NCBI taxonomy): domain Eukaryota; kingdom Viridiplantae; phylum Streptophyta; class Magnoliopsida; order Fabales; family Fabaceae; genus Spatholobus; species Spatholobus suberectus. The sequence goes on along the minus strand of QUWT01000676.1, from coordinate 57,487 downwards.
GACAAAGCAATGTGAATGTCTTTCTAATTTTGGAATTTTTTGTTGACTGTTTTGCAAATTTCTTTGCATGACTAAAAACTAGACATTTCAGGCTTTAATAGACACCTAGTTTGTAAATTTTAAAGCTATTTTTGATTTTCAGTGATTTTTGACATTTTGAGTTGATGTTTTGAAACTTATTGATTTTCGGTTCTAAAATTCATTTGGGAAAAAATTCACTACAAATTGTATATACATTATTTTTTTAATGATCTTCATCAATCTAAAAAGTAGACTTAAAGTAAGTTTCATTGAAAACAGTTTTGTTAAAGTTGAGTTATTTTAAAAACAAGTGGATAATACTTCTAGTACCATAATTTTGGCAATCTGCCTTGTTTGATTAAATGTGATTTTTGTGTATTTTAACTTGAAACATGACCCAATAATTTAGAAAATAGACTCAATAAGCTTTCCAACAAGTCATAGTTTGTATTAAACAAAAATCATTTACTAGTTCAAACTAATTTTTACATTATGCCCTAAATATAGGGACTATTTTGATAATTTCTTAAAAGTTGTTTAACAAAGTTTCTTGTTATATTTCATTTTATCATTTAAAATTGTTTCAAATTGTTTTACAAATTTTATTTCAATTATAAAGAAACATATTTGAATTAAATTTATGTATTTTAATGATATTCTTGAGACTTTTATTATTTTAAATAATATCATGATTTTTAGAACATGAAAGGAAAGTTTCCATGATTTTGTCAGTTATAAATATAAAAGTAATATTTATTTTGTATCTTTTTGTATAAATAAGCACTTAAATAAATGTTTTAATGGGATTAAGTAATAAAAATTAAATATTTGAAGAATTGTTGTGAAATTTGAGGTACTTCTTGAAAGAACCTTGACTAATCCTCGTTGGGATAGCTCTAGATAGGATCCTGTAGTTGTAGAGTTGCTTTGAGTAGGACTCTATATGGTAATTTTGTTGATGTTAAATATATTTTAAGGATAAGTGTGGGAAATTGATGATGTTGTTGTTAAGGGGATAAGTGTTGTGCTTACAGATGTCGATATTTCATGATTATTATGAAGTTATGGATGTTGTTGGAATATGCCCATGCATGCATGCATGAGTTTGTAGCTTCGACTTTGTTGTTGTTGAAAGAGGACACATATAAGTATGGTGGCTAGTCCAGGTAGGGCCTCATACCTAGTGTGGGAAAGGTTAATGGATGATGGATTTCCATAGATCAGTGTCAAATATTTCCCAAATGGTTTTTGGTATGTGCCACCATTGTTGCCCAAGATAGGTTTTGTTGTTGATGTTTACCATGATTAAGGGATAGTTTGTCTGGTCTCTTGCTAGTTGAAGTCTCCATGGAGCAGTTGTTGCATTCATAATATACCATGCATGATTACTAATGTTATGAAAAATGGATTGTGTATATCTTTAAATGGTGTATGTATGATTTCCTTTGACCGAATGATTTTAATTGTGCCTTTTCTTATTTCTTTAATCTAAAATTATTGTTAAATGAAATTAGATATATGTGCTTTCTTGTTTTTGTTAGCTTATCCTTGCATTGTTTGTGCTTATTTGTGTGTGATTGTAATGATCACGGTGATTCGTGGGAGCAGATGGTAGAGGCCAATGTGCATGACCTATGTAGCATAGATATGCCTTACCATTATAGGGCTAGAACAAGGTTGGAGCATTATGGCAGAGTTGGCAGAGTTTTAGTATGACAGGTTGCTAATAGTTAAATATGTACCATAGGTATCTATAATGGCTACATATCCTGTGGACGACGTCCATGTTCGTTTCACAGAGATTTTGGGGACACCTAGTCACACTCCTCCTAAGCACCCACCGAAGGCTAGGGATACTCACAATTATCATCGTACGTTTCGTGGAGTCGAATGCAGCCAAAGAGGCTAGGGCTCAGGTAGGGGATTCTTCTTTATGGATGAGGATGACCCAACAACATCACCTCACTACCCATAGAGCGTGGTGGAGAGGTTTATGTTGTTTTGTTTAGTAAGGCTGAGTGTAGTACTCCTTTCCCCTTTTGATGTATATATATGGGTTCATGGAGGATGTAGGCACACACATCACTTCTTGTTTCTTTTTGAGATGCTTTTATACTTTGGGCTGATGATTATAGTATGGCATGTGGATCATGTTGTGGAGGTAGGTACTTATGTCTGATGGGCATGGATGTATGTTATATCACTTACTGTTGTATCCGATGTATATAAGTTATATTCTACACTCACTTCTTTATTATATTATTATCGTAAAAAATTTACTCATATTTTAGATAATAAATTAAACAAGAGTTTTTAAACAAAATAAAATAATAAGTAGTTAACCTTAGTAACACAGAGGGGTGTTACAATTTCAAATAAGGAGTAACTAATGCTTATTATGATCCTAAATTTCATTATCTTTTCAGCATGAGATTAAAAAGTAATAAAACATGTTTTGTATATAATGTGAATGATGATTTAACTAACCTATCACCTTCCAGACCTTATGTATGTATGTAATTTTTTTTTTTGTTTGAAAGGTACTAGTTTCTTTTTTCATGTTAGATATGTAAATATGAATGAAATCAAGTGATGAATACTTAATTGTAGCTTGTAGGTTATTAGGTTATATTATTTATACATTACTTTTCAATAATAATTTTTGTAACACAATTTTTTTTATCTTTATGTCACATCATCTTATCTCATATTTCTCTCACTTTTCTTTATATTTCTCTTTTTGTTGTAAAAAAGTTATACAAATATGTAGTATAATATAATCTTTTGACAGTCTTAAAATTAATGTTTTGGCTTTTATAATGCAAAATATTATTGATATAATACTAGTAATTGCCTATAAAAAATTGATTAAACATTTGACTGCTACGATCATGACGTTCACATTCACTAGAGTAGATCAGGATCACATCAATATTTGGGCCCCCTTTACCTAGAGTTCAATATGAATGAAGTTGGCTACAATAATGCATGGTTTGTGGGTTCACTTTCTCAAATGGTCAGATATACGGGAGATATTATCATTACATATGCACCAGTTAAGGGCCTTACTTTCTCGTTCTCAGTTAATGTGACTTTGGAGTTCTGATTTTCAATGGCTAAAGTGTGATCGACGTCTCTTTATGCTCTAAAATATCAATACATAGTCTTATCTATATGCAATGGAGTTTGACATAAAAGTGATTCCCTATTGTTTATGTTCCTAGCTTCGAGCAGGAGGATCCTTCTAAGACCTTCTATTAGTAGTGGATTGATAAACCCTCAATTATTATGGCTAGCATAGAGAATTTAGGTCTTTAATGGTTAAGTACAACTTATTTTCATGTATCTTTTGACCCATTATCTCTATTTTTGTGTAGGGGATGAAAGGATCAGCATTTTGAAAGAAATGGCCAACTTTAAAGGAAGAATTGTTGCTACCAGGGATGCACGGCCGTGCTTCATTATGCACGTCTGTACTACTATTTTCAAGTTACGTTTACGAGAATAAGCACGACCGTGGTTCACTATGCATGACCATGCTTCATTTTCAAGACTTAGCTTACGAAGAACAACATAGCCTAAGCATGGCCATGCTTCATGTAATGTTGTGTTTTCTTAATGCTTGATTTAGTGATTTAATAACTTAAAAGTGAAATTTTAATATATGATCTTGGTGATTAAAACAAATAAATAAGTTGTTTTCGTGTGGTTGTTGTTTTGTGTTGTTTGTCCTAGAATTCTTGTCTAAATTTAAGGAACTTGTGGAAAATGTTCTTGAGCCAAAGTGAGAGTGTTGGTTGTGTTTATTTGCATTGTTGAGGGAAACAGCAGTGTTGGGCCAGTTATGACTCTTAGGGAGTGGTTCGATGGACCATGAGTTTTAGTAGGCCCGAAACTTTGTGAGGCCCAAAAGAGTTTAAAGACCACCCAAAGTCTTCCCCTCCCATTTTCTCACTTTTACCAAACCAAACTCTCTCATTCTCTCAATCCCTCTCAAACCCACCAAAAGTATAGCAAGATTTCAAGCCTTAATCATGTGTTATTGTGCTAAGGAGGGCGGATTCCTTGAAGGGTTGGCTCAAAAGCTTATTTCTCACATTCCCCTCTTCCCCAAATTCGAATTTAGAAGCTTTAAGAAGTAAAGGAAGCTTACATTTGTTGAATACATGTTGTATGAATGTGGTAGTTTGTTTATGTTGTTGTGGATTGAACTATGAAATGTGATTTAGCTGAGTTTTGGTTGAAATGTTGTTGAAATGGGTTTTCTTGATTTCGTGGTTGATACCGTTGAAATGTGGTATGGATTGTTAAATGCATGTAGTATGTTGTTGTGGACTGTTGTATGTTGTTATTCAACCTTTGTGGAGTCAATTTGGGGTGTCAATGAGTAGAAAGTTTGGATTTTTGGGTTTTTTGACGAGAATTGTTGACTCTATCATCTGATGGTCGTTGAGCGACTAGGGCTCTCGCTGAGTGAGAATGCCCCTAAGAATGAAGTGAGGTTGTCGGGTTGATGGTTCGCTAAGCGACCAATAGCATCACTAAGCAAGTGTTCATGGAGATTTGGAAATTTTCCAGAAGATAATTCGCTGAGCAAGCGCTATGTTTATAGAGCGAGTGTGAGCATTCCAAAATGCCTAGGAGCGATTCGCTGAGCAAGTACTAAGCTCACTGAGCCAATTGGGGCCTTAGAGAGTTATTGCTCTCTATTGTAAATGGTGTTGGAACCAAAGATGTAGAAGCATCTAAACTCTCAAAGTTTTGAAGATAACAAATTTATAAATGTTCTAGTTTCTACCAAAGGACTAACTTTGTCACAGCAAACAAGCTTCTCTTTGTGGACCGTCCAGTAGATGTGTCAAAGAAGATAGTCCAGTAGACGTGTCAAAGAAGACAGTCCAGTAGACGTGTTAAAGAAGACCGTCTAGAAGAGTCGCTAGAAAAGGATCGTCTAGTGAACTACCTAAGATGACTGTCTGAAGAACAAATTCAAATATCTGATGCAAGCTTCCAACAACAAATATTCAAATGGCTAAGTTTTATTGGAACGTCCAATTTACTTATGATAGTTTTCCTCGAAACTAACACATTACCACTCTTATGATCTAACATTCAAATTGTTTGAAGCATTAAATGTAATCAAATTCTTTCTAGTGAAAAGGTGCAGCAAAACAGATAAAGCAAGTCAACTTATCAAGCTGCCATGCCGAATGAAGAATGTTCAGAAAAACAAATCGCCAGCACAGTCCTGCGCTTTCCTCTTTAGTGCAAGTCTAAAAGCTGCCACCTTGATCTTTCTGAAAGCATAGTTTACATGTCCCTCCTTGCATAATGAAGTCAAAGTCTTCTACAACAGATCTTTTCCCTGAAGATTATATATATGCACCAAGGAAGAACGAAAAAACAGATACGTGCCTTGTGTAAAAATTCTAAGCGAACATAAAAACTTCTGTACATTTGATAGAAGCGTCTAGTGGACGATAGTAAAAATCTTGTAAAAGATTTTCAGAGTGCTTTGAGCTTTATCTTTCAAATCCTTACTACGTGAGTTGATATCCTTGTAAAAATACTTGTCTGTGTTGTGAAAGCCTGGAGAGGTTTAGTGAAAAAGAATACTTGGGTTGAGCAATCTAGGGTGATTGCTGTGTAAATCCTGAAGAGGTCGCGAACAATACTTGTAACCTAAGGTTGGTTAGTAAACACCTTCTGGGTGAAGGGACTGGACGTAGCTCAGGTTGAGTGAACCAGTATAAAAACTTTCTGTGTTATCCTTCTCTCTATCCCTAAGCTTGAAAACGTTTTTCATACTTATTTACTTGTTTCGAAAAAGTTTTAAACGCACAATTCAACCCCCCTTTCTTGTGCACTTTTTCTAGTTCAAGTGGGTCGCTGGGTGAACATTGTGTTTGTTGAGCGAGTAATGTGTGCAGATTTCTGGCTGCTCTCTAAAGTGGTTAGTCGTTGAGCTAGTAGGTGACTCGTTGAGCGAATTGTTGTTGATAGAGATTTGGAGGAAGTCCCTGAAACGAATTCCTAGAGTGATCTTGATGTGGCTGAGCAAGCAACCCTAGAGACAGAACATTTGCTGAGCGAGACTTATGGTCATTGAGCGAGAGCCTTCTTGGGGGAAAGTAGGCCTTCTATAAAGGAGACCCTCGCTAAGCGAGCATAAGGGCTCTTGAGCGATCATGATAGTATGATGTTGTTTGTATCAGTTGTCTTTGTGGTGTAAAAACATGGCGGCAAAGGACTCCTAGTGTGAGTCTAATGTGAGAATTGTTAAGAATGTAAGGTGGGTGGTAGGTTGCTAGGATGGGACCTCCATTTGTTGTGAATAAAGTTGTTGTGTGAGTATTCTCACGAGGTATGAGTTGCTTGGATAAGGCCTTACCTGTTGACCATGCTTAGGGCTGGATTGGGCCTGCATGGTGTTGGTAGTTATTGTTGGGTCACGTGTGGGCTAGTTAGGTCATGTGTAGGCTAGTCAGGCCTACGTGGTGTTATGTTGCTATATATATATATATATATATATATATATATTGACTAGTTACTATTAAGTTGATGTTGTATTGTGATACATGCATTTCATGCATATGTTGGCAACTGAGGTAGTTGACGATGGACCTCATACCGTGGTGCGAGTAGGCATATAAGTTGGTTGGCTAATTGGAGCTGACGGCTCAGACAAGGCCTCCAACCTAGTGCTTGGGTAAGACATGGGGTCTTAAAGATGGGCCTTTGGGGATGAGTGGATGGGCGATTCTACAGAGGGCCAAGGTAGTCTAAACCTTGAGTCGCGGCGAGCCACCACCCACATACACTTATCTCGACACACCACTAAGCATATTTGCATATCAAAGTTTGGCAACCTTGAATGACTACTAGATCTTCATGGTAAGGGGTGAGACCTGGCTGATCGCTTGAATTGTTGTGAATCTCTCGAGAGTCGTGTCATCATACATTGACATAATTGTGGTGGATTTGTTGTAACATGGAATTCTAAGTTGAAAACTCTTTGCTATGTGATGGTATGTTGTATACCCATGAGTGAATGTTGAGAATTATGGATAACTTTCTTTACATATATATGATATGTCGTTATTTTAGTAAGCTTACCCTTGCCTTGTGTTTTGTTGTGGTTGTTCTATTGTTGTTGTGTTAGTGTGACTGTGATGATTGCATCTTATGGCGTGGGAGTAGCTAGCGATGCTTTAGTGGACCCAACTTCTTAGATCTGAAGATAGAGCTGCGAGTTGGAGTAGTGTTGCTTGAGGAGTCAAGCTTTTGTTCTTTTTTTTGTAGCGTGTTATGTCTTATTCTTTTGATGGGGATGTATAGTGTGACCACCCATAGGGAGTTTGTTTTATACCCCTCTCCCCTTGTTGATAAATTTGTATATTTGATTAATATTGTATGGCTTTGGTGTTATCCCCTTGTTCTTTATTCGTTGGAAGTTGTAAAAATTGGTACGTTGGTTGAAAAGAGAGACGGATAGATCTCTCAAGACATATGTATTTCGTTTATATATATATATATATATATATATATATATATATATATGTTTTGAACTCATTTATGCTATTATGAGAAAGTAGAGGATAGTAGTGTTGTTGAGTAGCAACGGTTTGGTCGTTACACTTTAGAAGATATGCATGATCGTGCTTCATTATGCACGACCATGCTTCCAACAAGCTTCGTAGGCCTATTAAGGATTTAAAATGGAGAGGTTTACATGGCCAAGACATATTCTTATTCTACTCTTTCTAACTTTTTTGGTTTTCGACTGAGAGAAAACTTTCCAAGGCTTTAGAGGACTTCCCTTATATCTCTTTGGACAGAGATTAAGGATTACCCTTTTGGTTAAGGTTTTTCTTTGGTTTTTGATGTTCCACATTGTAATGGGTTGTTTGTTTGTTGTGATGGCAAACTAATCCCTAGGCTAGGATGGTGGTGTAGCCATGCTTAAGATGATTGGAACCCCTTTTAATTGTTAATGTTATTTTCTCTTTTTCTTTCAATTGAATTGCCTTAGCATCCTTGAGTTTATTGTTTGGAACTGATCACTCCTTGCATGTTTTTAATCAATTAATTAACCAATGATTGTACTGTGATTAATTGCTAAACCCTTAAGGTAATTGGGTTTAGAATGTTGAATGATCAAACTGCGAACTGAACCCTCAATCAAACTTGTTCACCCTATTTACTTTTAATCCTTTCCTAGATTAAATCACTGCATGACAGACCCGGGGTTTAATACAGGAAATAGTTTCTACAACCCATGGCTAAAGGTTGTGAAAGAATTCGGTAGAGGGAATTTGACAATTGAGTTGGGAAATAAGATTACAATTTAATTAGGGGGAAAAGGAGTCAAAGGCACTGGTGAGCCCATAATCCTAGGTTTTATCTCACTAAATTCCAATTTTACTCTAAGCAATTTTCTTTAAATTCCTGCATTCAACCCCTTTTAATTTGAACAACCTAGACAACAGAGGAATTTCTTCAAAAGGTATTCTATATACTTGGGTACAATATCTAGACTTGGTCCATTGTTACTACTGCGATAGGGTATGCTTGCCCTTAAGCGTGTTCTAAAAGCATCATGGATTAAGGTGTTATAGTTATGACCAACTTAAGGATTTATTTTGTTATAGTTATGACCAACTTAAGTTGTTATAGTTATGACCAAACCATTTCAAGTCTATTACTGTCAATTGTTAGCATATATTTTTTTGGTGTACATTGTATAATTTGACCTAAGTAACTTTAGCTTCAGTAACGTAGTGTCATGCAACACAATATTTGTAGTTATTCTCTATTGTCTATGCATGATATATTTTATTTAGTCACTTAATTGATAAGTGTGATGGACAACGAAATGCGAAAAATACATTTTTATAAATAAATTAATGAAAGTTTTTTTTTTCTAAAACTAAATCTTCCATATTTTCCATTAGTTAGTTCATGTAGCGACAATGAGTCGTTACATATTGTTTCTTATATCACCAGCTAGTTGCAACTTGGCTTCTTTGTGCTTGCTAGCTTGGATAACATGTTGACCCTAGCATTTTGTTCATTGGGCACATGATTTAACGAGAAGTTAGCAAATAACATGGAAAGATCTTTTACCTTGTTGAAGTACGTCGCAAGTTGTGGGTCCTTGTCTTGTAAGTTTGCCAACATTGAACTAGTTATCAATTGAGAGTCATTTCTAACAAGCAATTCCTTTGCCCCCATCTCTTTTGCTAACTTTATTCCCACTAACAAGGCATCATACTTAACCAAATTAGAACTAGCATTGAACTCAAAGTATAGGGATTGGTTGATAAGAACTTTAGTTGGGTTTTCGCAGATCATCCTCACTTCACTAACCTTGACATTTGATGCCTCATTTACTAAGATGATCCAAGCTTGGCCTATTTACTCATTTGTGGGAGGTGTTAATTCAAGCATAAAGTCAGCCAAGGCTTGTGCCTTTATTGATCTTCTAGGCTTTATATATTATGTCAAACTTGAAAAGTTCAATTGACCATTTTACCATGCAATTTGCAAGGTCAGGTGTTTAAGAGACTTGCTTGATAGGTTGGTTAGTTCTCACGATGATTTAGTGGCTTTAGAAATCAGGGAAAGGATTTTTTTAGTGATTATTACTATGGAGAGGGTCAATTTTTTAATTTTTTGATAATTGACCTTAACACCTTGCAAGTTGTAACACTCTACTAACAAAGTATACTATTGGCTTTTGGTCTAACAACTCCCTTTGGATTAGAATTAAGTTAAAGGATTTGTATGAGGCTAAGAGATATAGAATAAGAGAATATCATGTCTTCAATCTTATCAAGATCAATAGGCAACTAAGGAATGTTTTCAACTGAGAAGAAGCCTCCTCACACTCCACTCTATAGATGAAATGCTTGGTCTTCCTAAGGCATTGGAACAATTGATGTGCTTTGTCATCAATCTTTGACAAGAATCGAGCTAAGGATATAATTTGTCTTGTTAGCTATCGCACTTCTTTCATATTCATCAAACTCCTCATTTTGAGGATAGCCAAGCATTTGTTGGAGTTTGCCTTAATCCTTCTATGTGTCAACATGAATTTGAGAAACTTCCAAGGTTGCATGCCAAGAGAGCACTTTTCTACGTAAAGTTTCAATTTGAATTTTCTAATAGTTTCAAATAGTTCCAATAAATCTACACAGTGACCCCTTAATTTCTCCAACCTAACCACCATATCATCTACATGCGATTCAATATTCCTCTTTAACAAGTCCACCAAGATCTTGTCCATCAACCTCGACTAAGTTGCTTGAACATTCTTCAATAGAATGGAATGGCTTTATAACAATAATTGGTTGCCTTTGTCATAAACATCATCTTCTTCTCATGAAATAGGTGCATTTGAATCTAATTGTACCTCGAGTATATGTCCATGAAGCTTAACAACTTGTACCCTATGATACCATCCACCAATCGGTCAATGCTAGGTAAAGGGTAAGAGTCCTTTAGGAAATGTTTATTCTAGTTGGTAAAGTTAGTGCACATTCTCCACTTCACATTAAATTTTACAACATCACAACATTTGTAGGCCATGTAAGGTATTTAACTTCCCTAATAAACTTGATCTTTGTTAAAAGGATCAGTGATGCTTAAAATACATATATAATTTCTCAATTTATAGTCCCTATTCCAACAAGTGCATTGGTCGAACAAGTAGTAAACACGATGAGTAGGGTATTGTCTCTGCATGGATTGTCATTTCAATCGACTACTACCAATAATGATACTATTTGGACGAACAAAATTGATTTGAGAGTGCAAAGATCATGTGCAATAAATGGAAATAAAGTAAATATGCAAAGGAAAAAAATAAGATGCAAATGCAAACTATTAATTAACTACTTGTTTATGACTTTTTAACTTTTAGTGTGAAGAGTAGAAAATAAAAATGGTTAGGGTTTGAATCCCTCCATGGGTATCCTTCAATAATCTCACCTACATTCCACGTAAGTTTATTTACAAACATTGGAATTCAGATTTTATGAAAGTAGATTGACCCAATTCCTTGACAAAGATCTCTATGAATCAATCTCAACACCCTGCTTCCATAGATCTATTGAAAAATGAATCAACTTTTTAGTTTGGGCCCAATTCTTTGGCATCTAAACACTTTGAATCAACCTTAATGTTCTACTTCTGTAGCTCCATTAGAATCAAATTTGTGAAATCCACAAGAACACATGTCATCTCTACGAATCAATCTCAACACCCTGCTTCCGTAGATCTATTGAAAAATGAATCAACTTTTTAGTTTGGACCTAATTCTTTGGCATCCAAACACTTTGAATCAACCTTAATGTTCTACTTCTACAGCTCCATTAGAATCAAATTTGTGAAATCCACAAGAACACATGTCTTATGAAAGGTTATTCCTAAACTCAATGTAGTACGTGGTAATCAATCATCAACTCAAAACACATACCTATGATTTCTCATCATGCATACATTCGCATCATTCTCATCAGTGAGTTACTGTGAAAAAAGTATTAAAAACAAAGTTGATTACTCAATCTCATGGAATAAACTTGCATTAGATGAAAAAAGGTCCAATTACAAAGTAGACCCATGGGGTTCATCTACCCCTATCCTAGAAAAATCAAAAAAACATGGAGAAAAATAGAGCAAGAAATAAAACGATAAAGATAAGAGATGATAGTTGCATTAAAGCTCCAAAAATTCTTTCTTAAGGCTTGAATCTTCGATGAAGATGGAGAAAGGTGGAGATTAGCACCGATTCTCTCGAGGACATAACCTTAATGCCTTATTTTGCTCTGTTTCGCACTTTAAATAATTATCAGCGTCATTTCCAACATTTCCCACGCTGTCCCAATGTCCAATGGTGTTGCCTCCAACGCTTACAATGATATTTTTTTCAGGTAATCTAGTGTCTCCCATCCTGACCGGGCATTCAAGACGCTGGCTAGGTGTTTGGGACACTAGGGCACTAATAGCGAACAACAATTTTTGCGAATTTTCGAGGGTTTTAGTGTCTGAGATGCTATCGGAAGTTTTGGATGTTGGCAGCATTTTTCAGCATTTTACATTGGAATAACATTTTTGAGCTTCTTATGTTCAACATTTTTCAACGTCTTACACTGAAACAATGTTTTTTAGTGTTTTCAACTTTTTTTCAACACCATGGACTCCTCCTACGTGATTAAAGTTCAAAACATGATTAGAAATCCTTGATTACAAATTGAAGATAATTTTTTAGTGTTTTATGCAAAAATTAACAAAAATGCTTAAAATTCAATATTTACAAAGATTTAGGTGCAAAGCTTAAATTTTACTAATTTCTATCTATTTCAATGTTTAATTTGCTTTCTTTTATTTTTCTATTCAAAATCATGCACATAAATTTATTGAATATGAATTTATCAACCTTGCATAACTTATTTGTCTCTTTTTTGATTACCTTTTGCTTTTCTCCAAGTTTTCTTTTTCCATTTGGCCATAATTTTAGTTGCAAATCAAATGCAAATTTGTGGCACAAAAAAATCGGTCTCTTTGGGCTTATCAATTGGACTCCAGGCAAAAACACCAATATTATATTTTAGCAGTTGTATCAAATCGTACTTTATCTTCTTAAGCAAGTTTGAGTTGATTCTAGTTTTCTTAAAGGTATCTTTGATAACAACTTCTTTAAGATCTTCTATTAGGAGAGGTCTCTTGTCAATAAATTCCTTTCTTAGATTGAGGTATATCAAATTAATTTGGTGATACATATTAGATTAATGCCTAAACCGTAAATCATCCTTATAACATTTTCTTGGAACTCTTTGATCAACCTTCGTCATTCCTACTAGGCCATCCTACGATGGGTACTTCATCATCAAGCGCAGATTAAAGACTATTTCCCTTATGGCGTTTAAGGTTTTCCTTCCAATAATCATATTGTAAAAGGATGGTGCATTCATAACCATGTATTTCACTTAAATGGTTTTTTGTTGTTTTTCCAATTTTAAATGTAGTTTAGAGTTTGACAAATCCCTAAACTTCCTTAAGATTTCCCGTAAACCTACCAATATACCATTGAAAAGGTGAAAAAAGGTTTATAGAAATGTGCAAGTCAACAAAATTTTCCTAACCAAGATATTCATTAAGCTTCCCTAATCTACCAACACTTTCTTAACGTTGTACTTGACCGTAGTCACCATAATCATGATGGGATCATCTTTTGTGGTTCTACTACATCAAAGTCTTCACTGATTGAAACAATGGTCAAATGTTTTTGTGGCTCTACTTTGACCAAAATAGTCATCATTGCTCTTACATCCTCTTTATAGCCAAGCTTGTTATTCCTCCTCCTCTTGCAAATACTTTTGCAATGGTATTAAAACCACCTAGGACAGGCCTTTCATGGTGATTCTCCCTTTCCTAGCCACTGGTGCCCATGCCTATTTGTAGAGAATTTCTCTAACTTCTTGTTACTGATCTCTTTTTATCATCCTTAAAGTTTCCCCTTTTCGGAACACACCTCCCTAAATATTTGTCTTTTATCAGCTTTTTGATCTGCCTCATCAATGCAAAATAATTTTCAATGTCATAGCCACATAATTTATGAAATTCTCACTATTTTCATTCCTCTTTATTCATTATTGATTTTCCTCTTCATTAGACACTAAAAAAGTTTGTATGAAAGATCTCCTTCAAAAATTGGCTTCTACATGTGTTTAATGGGGTAAAGTGTTTTAGGACTTTTAACTCCTTTCTTTTCACATTAATCTCCCTTTTTTCACATTGAGAATAGTTTCACTAGACCCCACGATGAGTGCTAAAATGTTCTAGTCACAAGTGTAACACCTATTCTTATTAATCATAATCCATATTAATTTAGTTATTTAATTATTACGAGTAAAAATTTTTTGATTCTTGCAATAGAAAAGTTCTAAAATTAAATAGAATTTGAAAACAGTAGTAAAAGATAAAAGAGAAAGACTGTATATACATATATGTCGTAAAACTGTACATCATGGTTTGATAATACATGACAGACATAAAATATAGAAAGAGTAAAAATACATTAAAAGATAGACACTATCTAACTCAATATATCTACCTTATCCCTTATACAAAAAGAAAATATTATATACTAGGTCTACAAATCCTTGTTTCTAGGGTGTCCTCTGACTCGTCCTCATCATCATTGGGCATTTCTGTCTTCTTTAATGATCGTGATCAGACATATATGGAAGAAAAATAATGGAGTGAGGTGATTTGTTCTAAAATCACTTTCACATGTAAGGTAGGAATTCTACCATAAAATACAGATAAAACACATTTGACAATAAAGGGAAATTTAGAGTTTATTTTAAGTTGTAATAGATTACCTTTGACTTGGTATGGATCCATACTTCCCATTAGTGAGTAATAGTTCTCAAAGACCTTGGGAAATGATTGAGAGTAGATATACCTCATCAACATCATCACATAGTACAATCCTCAATTTCATTAAGGAAAATAACAACTAGGATATCCATTTATAAAGGTATACTCTCAAACAAATCTTGTAATGCTGAGCAATTATTGAGGTTATTGAGCTTGGTCAGGTGAATATCCCCGCTTGAGGGTGCTATCCTGGCAATTATAACCTTCACTACTCGATGCCTACCCCCAAGACTTCCATAAGTGGGTCCTTGCCTTTCATTTTTTAGTGTACCAAACTGTAACTTCCTTAATAGGGGTGTCATGCCACTGTATATCACTTGCTTTACATTACTCACTAAACTATCAATTTCTAATTTCTCAAGTAGAAGTTTCCCTTGTCTCATTTAGTTTGAGTACAAGTACAATTGACATTTCTACCTTTTATTGCAAAAATTGCACAATACCAAAATTTTAACAAAGTAACAATTTAGTAATTACGTAAAATTTTAGCAGAATATTAACTTAGTAATTACTAAAATTTTAGTAGAACAACAACGTAATAATTGTAATTTAATTACTAGAATTTTTGGTAGAATAACAATTAAATAAATACATTTTAATTTTCAAAAATTTAGGCAGAGTAACAACTTTGTAATTATAATTTATTTTTCTAAATTTAAGCAAAGTAACAACTTAATAATTATAATTTATTTTTCTAAATTTAAGCAAAGTAACAACTTAATAATTATAATTTAATAATCTAAATTTGAGCAAAGTAACAACTTAGTAATTATTGTTTAATAATCTAAATTTAACCATCATAACAACTTAACAAAAATTAAAATTTAACATCAAATAGTATAATAGTGATAATAATAGAACTTATGCCTAAACATGTTTAAGGGAAAACCCTTTTCTACCAACATGCAAAGTGACAATAATTTAGAACCAACCCCACTCTCCTATTACATCAAAGATAGTTGATGAAGGTGATGGAATTATTGGTGCAAAGCTCCTAAGAAGAGAACTTTACTAATTGTTAGAAAACTAGTAAACTCTTTAGCATAAAAACAAAATATTATTTTTTTCTAGTGAGAGAAGCTCTCTAATTTTTTCCAGCCAACTTGAGAGAGAAAAAGGTGCTGAAAAATGGTCCAAAACTAGGGCTACTTATAGAGAAAGGAAGGAGCTTAGAGCATCTTTAACACAAGGTTCTTATGAGTTGCTTAAACATAAGCAACTGTGTCCTAATTTTTTCCCCATTGGAGCACATCTAGTTGGCACATAGAGTTGCTTAAAAATAAGCTCTCTTCCTTATAGAAGATACAGTTGCTTAAGAATAAAAAATTATTTTATTGCATCAACCAACCAACCAAAAATAGAGGGAAACAAAATGATAATGAACAAAGAAGAAGAAAAACATCAAAGCAGAACCAAACAATTTCTAGAAAATGAACAATATAAAACGATATCACAAAAAAAAATTACATGTTCATACACAAAAAAAAAAAAACGCTTTAGAACTAGAAATAATCTTCTCTTTAAGATCTGCTTTCACCTCTTCGTGCCATTGACAAACTTCCATTTTAGATTCTAGATATGCTCTCACCTTTTTGTTCGCAGATCAATCTTTCTAGATCTAAGGATTTTTCTTCAATAGTGTGGAGGCGTGACACTTTAGAAGCATGGTGGTGGTGACTCAACGAGAGGGATGAGAGGGAGAAAGGGACGCGAGGTTTAGAAATTGAGAGGAAAAAGGGGTGTTGGGTTGAGAGGGAGAGGGGGACGGGTTGAGGTGGGGGGAAAAGACCACGATGGGGTTGGGGGTAGGGGAAATGAGCGCAACAGGGTTGGAGGTGGGGGGAGATAAGTGCGACAGGGTTGGGGGTGGGGGGAGACGATTTGCATAGGGGTTGGGGGTGGGGGGAGAGGAGAAGCGTGGGGAAAGAGAGGAGGAGAAGCATGGGAGGAGAAGGGTGAAGCGTGGGGAAGCAGAGGTCACATTTTGGGAACATTGGAAAAATTAAGAAAATTAAATGCCTTAATTTTAGGGGAAAAGTAAAAAAATAAAAAATTATAATAATGATAGAATTAAAATCGTGTATCCATTGGAAATATATGACTGTTTAAAAACCTAAAAAGAGAGAAACAGTAAATGAATTTTACCATTCTGAATCAGTATGCTTTCCAAAATATTACCATTTGAGAACTTATTATAAATAAAGGTTCAATTTATACCATTTCTGCACACAACTTCTCAACATTCAGTCTATTATTTTGCTGCTATCAATTCCTAATCTTGTTTGTTTTCTATCAAATGGATCCAAATCAGTTTAACTATCAATGTTACATAAACTTTTTACAAAACTAACTGCTTCCTACCGATGACAATTCTTAAAATCCTTAGTATTTTATATATCCACCACCACCAACCAACCCTCCATTGAAATAGAAAAAGCACACAAGAAGGGGGGGGTTGAATTGTGCGTTTAAAACTTTTTCGAAACAAGTAAATAAGTATGAAAAACGTTTTCAAGCTTAGGGATAGAGAGAAGGATAACACAGAAAGTTTTTATACTGGCTTACTCAACCTGAGCTACGTCCAATCCCTTCACCCAGAAGTTGTTTACTAACCAACCTTAGGTTACAAGTATTGTTCGCGGCCTCTTCAGGCTTTACACCGCAATCACCCTAAATTGCTCAACCCAAGTATTCTTTTTCACTAAGTCTCTCCAGGCTTTCACAACACAGACAAGTGTTTTTACAAGGATATCAACTCACGTAGTGAGGATTTGAAAGATAAAGCTCAAAACACTCTAAAA
Organism: Spatholobus suberectus; assembly: GCA_004329165.1. NCBI lineage: Eukaryota > Viridiplantae > Streptophyta > Magnoliopsida > Fabales > Fabaceae > Spatholobus > Spatholobus suberectus. Next base: position 40,220 of record QUWT01000676.1, on the reverse strand, counting down.
ATCTTTACAAGATTTTTGCTATCGTCCACTGGATGCTTCTATCAAATGTATAGAATATTTTTATGTTCGCTAAGATTTTTTACACAAGGCACGTATTGCATTCTCTTCGTTCTTCCTTGGTGCATATATATAGTCTTTAGGGAAAAGATCTGTTGTAAAAGACTTTGACTTCATTATGCAAGGTGGGGCGTGTAAACTATCCTTTTAGAGTGACCAGGTGCGGCAGCTTTTAGACTTTTCACCAAAACGGAAGGTGCAGGATTGTGCTGGCGGTATGCTTTTCTAAACATTCTTCATTCGGCATGGCAGCTTGATAAGTTGACTTGCTTTATCTGCTTTGCTGCACTTTTGCACTGGAATGATTATGATTGTATTTAATGCTTCAAACAATTTGAACGTTAGATCACAAGAGTGACAATATGTTAGTTTCGAGGAAAACTAGTATAAATAAATTGGATGATCAAATAAAACTTAGCCGTTTGAATATTTGTCATTGGAAGCTTGCATCAGATATTTGAATTTGTTCTTCGGACGGTCATCTTAAGTTATTCATTGGATGGTCCTTTAAAGCGAGTCTTCTAGACGGTCTTCTTTTAAGCACGTCTATTGGACGGTCTTTGTTTAGCACGTCTATTGGACGGTCTTCCTTAGCATGTCTATTGGACGGTCTTCTTAAGAGTGGCTTGTTTGCTATGACAAGGTTAGTCCTTAAGCAGAAACTTGAACATTAATAAGTTTGTTATCTTCAAAACTTTGAGGGTTTAGACGCTTCTATGTCTTTAGTTCCAACATCCATGTGATATAGGCCTCCATTGGGCCTCCAGTTGGTATGGAAAATATCACATTTGATGAAGGAGGAGGACATGGTACTTACAAAAAAACTCATGCCAAATTCTCAGTGGAAGAAGACACATTACTTATTTAATCATGGTTGAACATTTCGAAGGATACAATTGTGGGAGTTGACCAAACAGGAACTGGTTTTTGGTTGAGAATCAGCAACAATTATAACAACTACCGTTGACAGTTTGTTGAAAGGGAACTGAGTCAACTAAAATCACGGTGGTTACGAATAAATACTGCAGTTCAAAAGTTTGTTGGTTGCTACAAGGAAGCTGTTAATAAGAAGAAAAGTGAGAGCTCAGAAAAAGACATCATGGCTGATGCATATAAGATTTATTCTCAAGATGTGCGTGAAAAATTTAATTTTGAGCATGCATGGCTTTTGTTGAAGGATGAACCAAAATGGAAGGGAGAATTATTGGAAAACTCTTCAAAAAGAACAAAGACATCTACTTCCGAGGGGTATTCATCGTCTTCTAACACAAAGGCGCACATCAATTATTCAGAATATGACCTAATAGCAACAACAGCTAGCCTAATGGGACAAAAGGCAGTAAAGAGGAATAGCAAAGGAAAAAGAGCTGAAATGTCTTCTAACAAAGTTGATTTGACTAGCGTGGAAAATGCTATAAAGGAAAAAAATGTTTTCATGGCAAAAGTAGCTGAGGCAAAGAAGATAGAGAACATTCGTATGTTGTATGATATCCTTATGAAGGATACATCTGCGATGTCTGAAAGTCAGCACAAACATCATGAGTTGTATTGCAGTTATATTGGGCGCAAGTTAGGAAACTAAATTAATGTTGTACTTTTATTTATATTCCTTATTATTTTTTAATATAATGTTATGCATTTCTCGTTGTTTTTAATTATAGAGTTTTACGAAATTGTCATTCTTTTTTATTTATTATAGTAATAATTAATTAACTTGTATTTATATTTTTTTTATTATTTAAATTTAATTAGGCATATTAATTAAAATAGGTGAATTAATTTTTTAATTTAACACAAAATGAAGTACAAATAAAAAAATATAAAAGTGTGAGTTGCTTAAGAGTTACTTAAAATTATATGCATTAGAGCAAAAAGTGTGTAGATTACTTAAAGAGTTGCTGAAAAATGATGTAGAGTTGTGGGACCTACTTAAGAAACCCAAAATGGGTTCTTATTTTAATACCACTAAAGTTGCTCTTAGGTGTCCAACAAATGAAATAAGTCATTATGTCATAATTTCAATTTTATCTTTCATTCCATTTATAAGACTCATATTCAAGTTTAAATAGGTGAGTCATTCTTAGGCTGGACATGTGGCAATATGAGCTATCCCAACTTTATCTATGTTAATTTTTTCTGTAGTTAAATCAACTGGTATTGATAAAATCGCTTAAACTTAAATAATTTAACCTTTAATATCAAAATAATGCATTTTAATGCAAAAATGAACATATACATTATTTTTCATCAAAAATATAAATACCAAAATTTTTATGAAAATTCTAAAGTTAAATATTTTACTTATAAATGAACTGGGATTATCATTTTCACAATTTCTGGATGTCAAATTAATACTGGCTACACTTATTGGACACCTAGGGCTAGTTTGGTCATTTTACATAGAAATTTTAGAAAATTTTTGAAATTATATTTTAATATACATGACATGATTCCAATCTTAAATTGATATTTTAATATCAATTTAATCTTTTCTCATATCAACCCTTAATGTTGATAAATAAGGACAAAATTGTCATTTTCTAATTTCTCTAGGCTCCGGCTCGAAAAAATTATTAAAAATCATGATTAAATAGCTCTTGAATTTTGAGCCTAATGGTGGAAATCAAAATTTTGAAATTCTTTCCTGATTTTTCAAAATTAAATCATCAAATATTAAAAAAATGGTTGAAAAGATTAAAATAGTGTTGTTATATTTTTCACTATTTTTCTTTCAAAATAAAATTTTTATAATGGAATATACTTAGTATAAAATTTTTAAAATATTTGAGCTCAAAAAGTCTTTAGTTGGTTCTCGCAATCAACTAGGGGTATTTTTATTATTTTACAAAAATTATCTCAATAAATTCCTTAAAAATTTCTAAAATTATTATTAATTATTCTAAGTATATTGATGACTTAAATTTTTTTTAAATACCTTTATTTATTTTTGTCTATTAATTTTGTTAGCTAGTTTTTTTAGAGATGAAACAGTTATTTTATCAATTTTTGGGCTCTGTTCTCAAAAAAAATTTAACTATGTACTAGTGTACTACTATTAATATGAAAGTAACTATAGGGATCAAATTTTTAAAATTTTCATCCAATTGTTTAGAAATAAATACAGAATAATTAAAAAAATAGTTTAATAAGAAAAAGCAGGGTTGTTACAACTAGTGATCCTCAAAGGTTGGTTCCAAAGATCAACTATGTCTAGTTCATTCCTTGTGTTTTGGTCTTCTTTTCCTATAGCTTTAGGTATATATTTGAGGACAAGGTAGGTAATTACTCTCAGTGATCATGGTCCTCCCATGTTCAATAAAGTCTCTATGTCTTGGGTTAGTGGTCATCGAGTTCTTTTAGTCGTCAAGTTGTCTTCAGGTTGGGTATGCTATCTAACCATCATTACTAGGTTCACTAGTCAGCTCATATTAGGGGGTACACAACCCCTCAATCTTGAGCTCTATAAAGGTGAAAAGACTAAAATTATTTACATGGAATCCAACTTTTGTCATTGACCTATTCCCCCAACGATAGGTACAAAATAAAAATAAAAGATAAAATTAAACTAAAAAATAAGATAAGAAATAAAAAATTAATTTTACCTATAAAAATGTTAAAAAAATGCATTACAAAATATTTCTCAAACTTAATACCCTTTACAAGTCAACACAATTTAACTATTATCCGATTTAATCCTAACTAGCACATTAATGTGTAGCATATTTGAAAATTGGTTGAGAAATAAAGAATTACATTTAGGATATAAAACTATATTTGAAATGTGAAAGATCACATCTACAATTACAACCAAATCTTATCCAAAATGTGAAACCAAATCACATCTAAAATGTGAAATCAAAGACTCTAATTTTCTCTTCGAAATGATTCAATTGACTATGCATGTCTTTTACACGCTTCCACCACGCACGCCTACGTAAAAATAAAAGAGCCTCCCCTGCTAATTAAAGGCACACACGCCTACGTAAAAACAAAAGAGTCCCTGTGGCTAATTAAAGGTGCAAACACTAGCACACACAGTAGCCAGTGGAAGACAGTGAAACAACTTTGTTTTACCTCGAAGGGGTAATTTTTAAAAGAAATTACCAAAATGAGTATTTTTTTTAAAAATTACTAAACTAAGGTAAGTTGTGTCTACCAAATACGACTTCTAAATTTTTAGTTTTTATAATTTTTTTATGATTTTTTAAAGAAGTTGTGTTTGTCAATTGATACTTTAATATTTAATTTTTTTAATTCAAATAAAAGTTATATTTTCAAAACAAGATTTTACTTTTTATTTTTTTAATTTTTTGTTGAAGTCATATTTCATAAATATGACTTTATTTTTTATTTTTTAAATTTTTTTGTTGAAATTGTATATTATGAAAAAGACTTCACTTTTGTGTTTCGTATTGAAGTCGTATTGTTGAAGTTGTATTTCACAATAAGCAAAGCTGTCTTTTTCCCTGTATATATTTAAAACCTTACTCCTCTGAAATTATTAAAAAAGGCAAAACTCCAATCGTTGCAACAATATAAAAAAGCGTGGGTTTTCACTTCTCATTCTGACACAGTCGTTTCTCTGTCATATAATCTAACAGGGTAAAATAATAATAAAAAAATCCCCTTACTTTAAAATAAGTTTTCAGTAACAATCTTTTACACTTTTAACTTTTATAACGAGATTAATTACAACTTTTTACACATCATTATATTATATACGACGGTCTAATGTCCGTGAGATAAACAAAAATCTATTAAGTGTTTCGGCATTGAAGTCTTCATTGTGTAATACAACTTCAACAAAAATATTAAAAAAATTAAAAATGAAATTGTATTTAGAAAGTATGACTTTAGCAAAAAAATTAAAAAAGAATAAAGTCTTATTTTAAAAATATGACTTTTTCTCAAATTAAAAAAAATAAATATTAAAATCTTGGTCGACAAACATGGTTTTTTAAAAAATCATAAAAAATTATAAAAACTGAAAAATCAAAAGCCGTGTTTGGTGAATATAATATCCAATTCAAAAGGTGTGTTTTATAAACACAATTTACTGTAATTAGATAATTTTTTTAAAAAATATTCATTTCGATAATTTTTTTTAAATTACCCCTCCAAAGTCCGGCGAAACACTAGTAAACAGGAAATAACATCCTGTGAAAGGTTGCGTGTAGAGCAGTCCTCGGAAAACGGCGTCACAATGACGTGTCAGTGAACCCACCCATTTCAGTAAATAGAAGCAAAAGCTTAAAGCACACAACAAGCATTTTGATTTTTTTTTTCCTCCATATAATATTACATGCCCCAACCAAACGCAACGCCCAAAATCAAAGCTCATTTGCTTTGCTCGCTTCACTCCCACACAGACCTGACACAAACACAACACAGCACAACCATCCTCCAAATCCAAATATTTTCTCCAAATTCCACACCACCCTTTGCGCCAATCAACGACCCCACACTCAAATTTCCCCTCACACCCACTCACTCCCTCTTAAACTTCTCTCCTTCTTCCCATGCCACCTTCCCCTTCCTTCCCATCAGGTATCCACAATAACCTAAATCCTCTCTCCAAAAATTCCTCATTCTTTTTTGTTTTTTTTCCCTCTCTCAAATAAAGTCAACCTCATTTCAATTTCAATTTTTATTTTCCTCTCTTCATAAACACTTTTATTTTATTTTATTTTTGACAGAAAACCGGACCAAATGGAGGAAGAGGCGCAAGAGAGAATCCCACAAGCGCCACCAAAAGCGTCACGGCGACGACGACGATTCCGACGACGACAACGAACCCGATGATGACGATTCCGACGACCAATCCCGCGGCCCTAACCCCCAATTCGCGGCGAACCCGAGCCCGCGCGTGGAGATCGAGGCGGTGTCGCTCGACGGAGTCCTGATTTCGCAGTTCCCGCCGGCGATCAAGCGCGTCGTGACCCGCCCCCACCCGGTGGTGGCGGCGATTGTGGCGCTGGAGTCCGGCAACTGCAGGGGGCAGTCGCAGCACGGCGTTCCGGTTCTGGAGAATGTCTCGCACGGCCAGCTTCAGGCGTTGTCGGCGGTGTCCGCCGATTGCCTCGGCAGCGGCTCGAGCTTCGTCGTTGCTCCGCCGCCGGTTTTGAAAGGGTCCGGCGTCGTTAAGCGGTTCGGGAGTAGGGTTCTTGTAGTTCCTATGCATTCAGGTTCTTGGCTCTCTTGGATTTGAACCTTTTTTTTCTATTTTTTGGTGGAATGTTTCTATTTGGTTGCTAGGTGTGCATGATGATATAAGATAGGAATGTGACTCCTTTATATGTATTAAACTGTTCTCCCTACTTTTTGTTCTTATGTTTTAGTGTATAGGGAGGTTGTGGTATCTCCTTAAAATTGGAGGTGAACTATTAATTTTGAATGAGATTTTATATATATTTACTTTATTCAAGAATTTAATTGGAATGTACTTAAAGGATAGAGGTTTTTTTTTTTTTTTTTTTTTAAATTTCGTTTTCATTTAATCATGAATTGACATATAATTGAAAATTGTTGACTTTGTAATAATTATTTTAAAAATCATAATTATTTTAGAAGTCATAAATAGGGTGATTTCTGATTAGTTGATAGTAAAAAAATCTTTACAATGACCATGTATCAAAATTAAACTCATTATTCAAAGTTTGTGGCATTTTTCTGTTGCGATGAATTTAAAGAATCATTTACATTTTTGTTTTTTTTTTTCCCTTGATGAAAGTTTATGTAATTTGTTAAGCTCCAAGTATGTTTTGGGTGTGGGAGATTAGTCGTGAGATATTAAGACTGAATTTTGGTTGATTGATCCTGTTGAATTTGAATTAAATGATAATTTGGAACATATGTGAGCAGATTGGTTTTCACCAGCCTTGGTGCATCGACTTGAGAGACAAGCAGTGCCACATTTCTTCTCTGGAAAGTCGCCAGATCATACGCTGGAGAAGTACATGGAATGTAGGAATTACATTGTTGCAAGATACATGGAGGACCCAGGGAAGAGGATTACAATCTCAAGTTGCCAGGGATTGTCAATTGGTGTTGGAAATGAAGATTTAACACGAATTGTCAGGTTCCTTGATCACTGGGGAATTATCAATTACTGTGCTCAGGGGCCAAGTCATGAGTATTCAGACAATGAGACTCGCCTGAAGGAGGAGACCAGTGGTGCAATATGTGTGCCATCAGCGGCTTTAAGATGCATCGATAGTTTGATCGAATTTGACAAGCCCAAGTGTAAATTCAAAGCAGACAAAATTGATTCATTTCGAACAATACACAATACTGATATTTCTGATTTGGATGACAGAATAAGAGAGCATCTATCTGAAAACCATTGCCATTGTTGTTCTCGTTCTCTTCCTGTTGTATACTACCAATCACAAAAAGAGGTACACTGGCTTTTTGTTTTAAATTCATCTCCTTCATCATCACTCTATGATGTGGCTGTCAATTACTTTTGTCCTCTTGGTACTATGCAGGAGTTTGTCAGTTATTATCACATGGCAGTGCATAAGTATGGAGTGTGTACACAATATTGAGTTTTCTGTACATATGATTGCTGGAGACAAATCCTTTAGTTAAGAGATTATTCATTACACTCTACCATTTTTATAATTAACAACCCACTTCCTTGCTTTTAATATTGATTGAAAAACAAATCAAATTTACAAATGCTAGAGTGTCAAAGACCATGCAAACAATTATTTCTTCCTTTAGTTAGTGTCAAAAAAATAAAAAGAAAAGAAAAACAAAAAAAATAAAGCATGTGATATTGGTTTGGTTTGTCATATGGGGCCAGATATTGCTCTGGTCAGGATGTCACCTGGAGGGACATTTGCTGTGCTGATCATTTGTTGATTCATATTAGTTCAGAGTTTTGGTTTATTGTGCTTGCTTCTGTTGTGTTAAATTTATAAAAGCTGATTTACAGGAAAATGCACTGATGTGAACCTCTACTATTTTGATAGGATCAACACATTGTAAAAGATTTTCTTATATGATGGGAACTTTGAATTTTAAAAACAGAAATGGTTGTGAACTGGCATCAAAATAGGCAGGTGTCATTGGCTTTTTCTTAGGCTTCTGTGTATGACGAGGTTTTGTTGCATTGTATATTCTACTAAAATTTCATAAATATTGCATTCTGAGTTCAAGGACAAAAGTGATATAGGAGAAACAGATATTTGAAGGTATCAATAAAGAAATATCTGATGATTTGTGTATTTGATGAGCTTTGACATTAATTTATTATGGAGCCTTCTTTAACCATTTTTTTCCTCATGTCATCACTCATGTAGTCATAGTATACAAGAGCCCCTTAGGAGTGGAACAAACAAAATGAAAATATAAAATAAGAAAGACTAGAAACTAAAAATGAACTTTGGCTTTGTTATCAACTCCAAGAAATCTACTCAAGATACCTTTTACTAGCCTTCTATGCATAATTAGAGTACCAGCCCACCCCTGGTTATAGGATTAGGTTCTTTGTTGAATTCTTGTGTATTTCTCTCCATTAAAGGGAACCCAATTGGAATAATCTTTCATGTTTTTTCCGTTTTCTTCCTCGTTTGTCTCTCCCCATTGTGGCTGCAATCCCATTCTTTAATACATATGTTAACATATCTTTCCATATCAACTCTACTTGAACATGCCGATATGTTTCTGTTACATGTTGATACCTCTTTCAGTGCATACTAATTTGAAGCTAAAACTGCACTTCTATGTTTGCTGCTGTTAGTGCTCATGTCTTGAAAATTCAGACTCAAATGGGAAATCTTCCATTTAACCGTAGCAAAGTCTGACAGCTGGCAAATGATTGCCAGTCTGTCAGATAGATAGTGCTTGATTAATGCAGCTTAGTTGGGGTTCTTCATGCAATGCTAGTTTATTATTGTAAAAGTTGGCATTCTGCTGCTGCAAGGAAGCATTTCTCTGATTAATATTATTAAAAGTTTAAGACTTATGGGTCCATTATGATGACCCTCCTCTAAAAAAACTAAGCTGCAGAATGCCTTTGAAAATATTTGTCATTATTTGTAGTTGGCATCTCATGTTACAGGTTGATATTTTACTCTGCACTGATTGCTTTCATGATGGGAGATTTGTCACTGGTCATTCTAGTATAGATTTTATAAGGGTGGATTCAACTACAAATTATGGTGATCTAGATGGCGATAGTTGGACTGATCAAGAGACTTTGCTGCTGCTTGAAGCAGTGGAGGTTTACAATGAGAAGTGGAATGAAATTTCTGAGCATGTTGGTACCAAGTCAAAAGCACAGTGCATTCTTCATTTTCTCCGTCTACCTGTGGAAGATGGAAAGTTGGAAAATATCAATGTTTCAAGCTTGTCTTCGTCATCCAATGTGAAGAATCCAGATGATAATGGAAGATTGCATTGTTACTTGAATGGGGATTCTGCAGGTCTGTCTTACTAAAACTTTTGAAACTTCTACTTGTGATATGGTCTTGATTTCATATCCGTGTTCTCACAGGACCTGTACATTACAGCCGAGATTCTGATGGCAGGCTTCCTTTTGCAAATTCTGGAAATCCAGTTATGGCACTGGTAGGTGACTGGTAATGATATTCTTAAGTTTGTCATTTGTTAATGGGTGTACTTGAAGTATGCTTTCTAAGAAGACAAGGATGTGGCTGTCAGTGCTGCATCTAATATCTTGTCCTGAACTTGTTTCTTCTAGTTGCATTTCTCCTCTTTGAAGGAGCAAGTGTGTTTGATTCAGTTTATTTTGTACAAATCACATCTTTTGACAGCTTTGAGAGTTTTTTTTTTTTTTTTAAAAGATTATTTCCTCCTGATAAAGCTCGCCCAAACATGCAATTAATGATTATGGTGTCAGAATTTCACAACAAATCAGTCTGTCTATTATATTCTGGAGTTCTTTTGCTTGGATTCTTACACATTTGGTCTTGGTGGATGCATTCTAAAGGTTGCCTTTTTAGCCTCTGCTGTTGGACCAAGAGTAGCTGCAACTTGTGCTCATGCAGCACTAGCTGCATTGTCAGAGAATAATTCTGGGAGCACGTCACATATTGAAGCACTGGAAAATGATGATAGGTGAGTGTGACTGTCATTAGTTGAAGTGTTTTCTCCTAGTTATTCCCTTTCATTTTTTAACTCATACAAGGATATCCAGTCGTTTGCTATTGTGCTCTTTACTTACTCTTTGCTAATAAATTTTATTCTCCTTCGGCACCAACAACCAGCCTTATTGCATTGTTCATATAATTAAGATTTTTTATTTGCATCTATGAAGGACGAATTCAGAAAGCATACATAATAGAGATGGTGGCCATCATGGAGAGGTTGCAAATTCAAATCAGAAAAATGGTGAGTTATGGTTGTTGCATCTTTCATTTGCTGATGTGTAATTATACCCCCATTGTCTAGTAATAGCCAGCTCTTTTTGAGAAATGCTTCTTTTGAATTCAGAGGACAACACAAAAATACTTGGTTCGCAGGCTCAAAACGAGGGTGGGTCAACCCTGCTATCTGCTGAGAAAGTCAAAGATGCTGCTAAAGCAGGTCTCTCTGCTGCAGCAAGGAAAGCTAAATTGTTTGCTGATCATGAAGAGCGAGAAATTCAGAGGCTTTGTGCTAATATTGTTAATAATAAGGTACATCTGCTTTCTTTTTTATTTCTTAATTGCTTCTCCTAGACTGACAATATACTTCGTCCCTCCTGTGTCTGCCCTTTTCGATCTGGTTGCATGTGTATGTATTTGTATGCACAAGTTGAATATTTTTCTTGTGGAATTAGGTAAATGGAAACAGTTGAGGAAAATTTAAACCCAGGCCCCGTGCTAGTATTTTGGTGTGTGTAACGTGTTGGTGGCTTGCTGTTATTGACAGTTGAAAAGATTGGAACTGAAGCTGAAGCAGTTTGCAGAAATTGAAACACAGTTGATGAAAGAATGTGAACAAGTTGAGAAAGTGAGACAGAGGTATGCTTCTGAGCGGTCCCATGTTGTATCAGCACGTCTTGGAAATGGTGGAACCACTCCTCCAATGAATGTAGCAGGTGTTGGTCCATCCATGGTTAACAATAACAACAGTAGGCAACAAATGATCTCTGCTTCTTCCTCACAGCCTAGCATCTCAGGTTATGGCAACAGCCAACCAGTTCATCCACACATGTCCTTTGTCCCCCGGCCTTCAATGTTTGGATTGGGGCAAAGGTTGCCCCTTTCTATGATACAACAATCACAGTCAGCTTCTTCAAATCCGATGTTCAATGGCCCCGGTAATGTGCAGCATACTCCCAATCATTTGATGTAGAGGCCTGTGTCAAAGAACTAACTCTGGTTTAGGTTAATTAGGGAGTCGATGGTAGTGTTGAAACATCCACATCACAATTTTATTTGGTCATTGTTTTCAGCAGTTAAGAATATAGATTAGGGCCAAGAATTTGTGTTTTAGGGCCTGTAATTGGTTGCACTAGATTATGGAAGTGTGCTTAAAGGAAATAAGTAGCGTTTGATTTTCCAAAGTTCTAGTGTCTTTCCAATTGCTTTATGCTTTAGGGAACTGAGAAGTTTATTGTCATCAAAGAAAACAAATCTTAAGTTAGTTTACACAAACAATTAACTAGTAAGAATCATGATCTACCCATGGTGACTTTTTGTCTGCACTATCTTTGCTGCTGTACAATCTAGTTGATGTTACTTGGTTATGCCATTATTATACAGTTTGTATCTCGGGCCCAGGTTGCAAATTTTGCGGATTTTTGCCCGTCCAATGTTTGTCTGCACAGTTCAAGACCATTGACTTTAACGCTTATTGTCCTCTATTTAAAATACAAAACGACGCCACGTGCGGGGGAAGTACAAAAAAGGAGGAAAATAATCATTGATCACGTACGGAAAATTATTGCAATGCAATTTTTCCTTAAATTTAAACAAAAATATTTTAAAATTTGTTTTCTTTATCTATGTTATGTACCTTTTACAGAAAAAGAAGAGGTGAGAAAATAAGTTGTGCAAGATCTTCGCTGTCAGCTATGCCTTAAATTTAAACAAATATCCTAACACTTTGTTTTCTTTATTTATGATCTATACTTTTCTGTTAGAAGAAAAAAAAGAATGAAAAGAGAGGAGAAAAGTAAAATTTGTTAAAAGGAAGATAGTAAAAACATAAAATAAAAGGTGCAACAATAACATTTATTAACAAATGAAAAATTGTAGTTTGCATGAGGGACGCAGTTTATATGAGGTTATAGATTTAAAATTCATTATCATTGATATTAAAAGAAAAAAGAAGATGGGCACTAGTACTTATTCAGATTTTATTAAACAATTTCAAAACTATAACCATATATACATAAAATATGAGTTTATTATTTATTGTCTACATAACAATTCTTGAAATATATAATTGCTTGAAGTATGATGATGGTCTGTTATATACTTTTTAAAATCTAAAATAGAACGATAGTGATTATGAAGTCAATTCATATAACCAAAGCTGTAACAAGGACTGCAATATAGAGCCATTGAATTGATGCAATAAGTGAGAAACATGACCAAATAGACAGGATGACGATCAAACAATCATGGAGGTTGTAACATATGCTGAGGATTTAGCAAGCACTTTAAACATGGAAAACTGGGCCAGAATTGAACTCAAACATAAGCCTAAATGATTGAGAAGCCTAAATAATTTTTTTAGAAATTCTAGAATAGCAAAAGAAATAGGAAAGTTTTCAGATTTTTCTAGTTCATTGCCTTGAGAAGTAGGGGAAATATTTGGTTCAGAATTGACTCTAATTGTCTCTTGAAGCTAATTTTGATAATAATCCTAAAAGTCACATCAAAGCTGATTTTTAATTAATTGACAGTATAAAATCAGTGCATATCCATTAAACTCTTATAAATATCCCCTTATTTTTCAGCATTTGGATCAAAGTCGAATGGAGAAAAATTCAGTTTAATCATGCCAGAGTTTTGATCTCTACTTTTTTTCTTGGCTTCTTAGCCACTTGGCAGCAGAGTTCGGTTCTTAGCTTCTTAAAAAAAAGGCTTATAATGCTAGCTATTACTTTATTAATATTTTAATTCTTTTTTTTTTTTTTTGATATATGAGGAAAAAAGAAACGAAACTACAACGCAATTAGACACAGTAAACAAGCTCCCCTTGCATCATCCTTAAGGATCAGGTTGAGCATAGGTGGAGGGAATTCAATTATAACAATATTTTACCCCGTGTTGTGTCCTAGATTGGCTAGAAAATCAGCTCCCCTGTTTGCTTCTCTGAAAACATGTCTAATGGAAGCAGTCCAATCAGTCAAGTTTAATGAAGACCGAATATCATACCCAGCTTGAGACCCCAAAGTTCAGCCCAGATGGAATTGCAAGTCCCAAGATTTGTACAAAATCCTCTAATCATAGCACCCGAGGAATTTCTGATAATACCCCCACAAGCAGCTTGGCGAGAATGTCTAAGGAAAGATCCATCAACATTGATCTTATGTACATTTGACGGAGGAGGAAGCCAAGCAATTTGAATTTCTGTCCATCTATAATCTGTGTAAGATGAAATAGGCTTGCAAACCTCCGTTGACACCAAATTGACCCGCGCAAGAACTTGGTGTTGAAGAAAACTGTGCATTTTAATGGGGTCGGCCCAACGTTGAGTGAGACCTAAAATAAATTTTAAAAGAATTTTTTTTACTTTAAATAGAAGAACTATATGTTGAGTATTTTTACCAACATATGTAGCATTTTTGCTTTATAAAAATTAATAAAAAATAATTATTTTTGGTGGGCTTAAAGCTTAAGTTTTAGTAGTTTTACCCTTTGAATATCATATATCACACAATATTCACAATTGTTTTTGAAAGAAAAAATAAAGATAAAACATGAAAATAGAATAGAAGCGTTTGAAGAATAATGATGGATGTGTAAAAATAAGATTAAAGAATGATAAAGATGAGAAAGGATGTAAAATTTGAATTTTAAGAATAATGAAAATAGAAATACAAAATTGAGATTTAAACAAAAACGAAAATAAAGCATAAAAATAAGTTAATATTGTTTTTATATAAAAGGTTATATTGATAATAAAAATTGTTTTAAAAAAAAAGATATGCTTATTGACTAGGAAAGGGTAATTATCAAAACCTTATTTCTACCCAACCAGATGTAGTATACTGCAACTCCAAGGAAGGTGGCCCAATCCCAATTCATATTATTGTTGAGCTGTAAGGACAGGTTGAAATTAATCCAGCTGCGGAGACCAATGCTAAAGAATTTGGCCCAGTGTGTTAGGTCTATAAGTGTTGCAAAAATCTCTGACATCTTCACAATCCCTGATAGAATGCATAACAGATTCAGGGTGTTGCAGTATCAACTTGGGTCGTGTTGCGATATTTCCTTTCACTGTTTGTAAGAAGCCGTTCATGAACCAATTTCCACATGAAAACTCTCATTCTTTGGGGGCCTTGCCATTTCCAAACAAGAGAAAAATCGAAGGAACTGGCTGGAGGATTAGTAGATATGTTTGCCAAATACTATAAGCTTCTTTAATAGAGAAGGTTCCATGTTTTGAAAACCGCCAAATAGGTGAATCTTCCAAGCATTCCTTTGGTGGGGGGAATGGCTCGCAATTTAGAACAGATAGTAGGAGGAAGGAGGTTGGATATAACATCCCAGCACCAGTCAGAGTCTTTAACATAGGCTGACACAGGAAGGGTCTGTTCCTGAAGGGGAATATCATCCAAAATCATAGAAGAAAGCCTGTCAAGGTTGGGAATCCATCTATCACTCCAGAATCTTGTGGAATAGCCATTATTTATGGTCCAAGCCAGCCCATTGTCAATGTGATGCCAAACCTGTGTGATGGACCGCCAGATATGTGAAGCAATTCGTTTAGATTTAATAGAAGGCAGCATAGCAATACCACAGTCATAGTTTGCTTGAAGGGTCTGCACCCAAAGAGCATTTGTATTGACAATAAGATTCCAGGCCAATTTAAGGGAATAGCAAGTGTTTGCCAAACCCTAAATCCTGAACCCTAAACCCCTTACTCCTTGGGTTTGCAAATAGTTTCACAGGATATGAGATGAACTTTCCGTTGTTGAGTAGAACTTCCCCAAATAAGGTCCCTACAGATTTTCTCAATTTCATTGCAAATACTTGCTGGTAAAGAACAAGTTTGCATAACATAAGCAGGTAAGTTAAGAAGGGATGATTGTGCTAGGGTGATCTGTCGTGCCATAGAAAGAGTCTTCAATTTCCAGCTTGAAAACTTTTTGTCGAACTTTATCAATGAGGAGGTAAAGGACTGACTGTTCTTCTTCTCATGGATAATGGGGAAACCCAAATAGCAACCCAACTCGTTTGTTTGTTTAATCCCCAAGGACTTTTCAACTTCTTTCCTTGCATCATGCTTTGCATTTTTGGAGAAAAAGATACTACACTTCTGAAAATCTTCTGGCCAGGGGCTAAACAGACACTATTCAATATGCTTGTGATCTCTTCAGCTTGTGCAACTAGGCTTCAGCAACTAAAATTATGTCATTGGCGAAGAAAAGATGAGATATCTTCACCTCCTGTCTGCGACCAACCTTGAAGGATTTCCAAGAATCTTTTTGAATGGAATCTAGAATGAGGTGGGCAAGTCTTTCCAAACAAAGCACAAAGATGTAGGGGGAAATTGGGTCTACTTGACGAAGACCCCTAGTACGAGAAAAGGAGTTGGATTGCCTTCCATTCCAATTAATGGACATAGATGAGGATGTCACGCAGTGGGCAATTGTAGTAATCATCCAATTAGGGAGACCAGCTTTCTGAAGAGCATCAATAGCAAAATCCCATTCAATACGGTCATATGCTTTCTCAAGATCCAGTTTCATAATCATGAAACCTGTGTTGCCCTCAAGACCATTGCAAGAGTGCACAAACTCTTGCAAAATAATTGCATTGTCCAGAGTGTTACGACCCTTAATGAAGCTCGAGTGGGTGTGACTAACCACTGTGGGCAGTATGTGTCTGATCCTATTAGCCATGATTTTTGTCAGTACTTTATAAATCACATCACATAAGGCAACGGGGTGAGATTGAGAGATGGGTAGGGGTTCACTGCACTTAGGAATAAGAGTGAGTAAGGTAGCATTAACCAACCCAATTCTGTCATGAGACTTAATCATCTGAGAGACACAATCAAAAATGGAATTTCCGACAATTTCCCATTGAGACTTGAAAAAACCCAAAGTTCCTTTCGGAGATCAACCAGGCGACGGACATTCCTGTTAATGAGAGTTCGATTAATTCCTTCAAGTCTTCCAAGAATTCCCCTTTTCCTCTGAAATATATTCCCAAAAACATGTTGGTTCCAGGTTTCAAGGTTTGATTGTAGCCTCCTTATATTATTTTCCCAAGAATCAGTACTGATCCAGGCCTTAAGAAACTTAAAGTTGAAAATCTGGACGATCAAGCCACGGGCCCAAGAACTTGAAATAATCAACTTTGGCTCTAGACCCCCCCTCTATTCAATTTTATCCAAAGCCCGCAATGATCCGATGAAGGAAGCGCAAGATGAATGATAGAGAAGGATGTGAAGAAATTTTGCCAAGCTATTTTTCCAACCACCCTGTCTATATGTTCTCTAAGTTTACCTCTGACCCAGGTAAACTTTGGACCTTTAAAGCCCAAATCCACCAAATCACATTTATCCAAGCAATTCAGAAGTTGCTTGCTAGCATGTGTATTAACAGGACCTCCTCCCTCTTTTTTAGTATCAAACAAAACAGTGTTTAAGTCCCTGCCACACACTAGGGACCAGCAATTTGATTACTGGTAGAACTAAGTTGTTCCCAAAGAAAATGTCTACTTCTAGGTTGGGGACTTGCATAAGCAATCGTGCAATTCCATTGATTAGCAGATTGAGGATTGAACAAAAGGTGAACATGAAATTTACAAGTTGAAATAACTGAAATAGATATGCGAGATTTCCTCCAGAGACACCAAATGCCACCAGAGAAACCGTCTGCCTCCACACGGATTCCCTCATCAAGGCCAAGCTTTTGAATAACCTGATCAGCTTTGGACCCACTTATACGGGGCTCAAGCAGAGCAAGAAAATCCAATTCATAAGAGCGAACTAGATCACGAACAAGTCCAGGAAAGAAATGACCTCCCGCTCCGCGACAGTTCCAAATCACCATATTCATGGAAACAAAAGATAGGGGGTAATCACATCAGTGATTATTTTGAGGCGCTCCCTCAAAGTCAATCGACATTCTAGAAACAAAATTCTCATTAGAATTGTTAGAAATATTATTAAAAAATAAAAAGAAGTAAAAAAATACTGTGTTGTGACAATAGTCACTGTTCTAAAAGTAAATTTTGGTGGACTTCTAATGTAATTCAAAATCTGGTTTGTTCCCCAAGGTTTTCGCAGTAGTGTACTCAACCAGTGCACTCGAGGCTAGACCGTTGGAAAATTTTTTTAAATAACTTTTAACACAAAAATAAAATTGATAACTATGAATGAATGACTAATTAAAATAATTAATATACTAACGGTAACAAAGCAATTAATATGTCAATGGTAACAAAGAAATAATTAGCATTTATATGTCATTATTTCCACAAGAATTACCTGCTAGCATGGTTCTAAATTGTGGTTGCGGTTGCAATTGCGATTGTGGGCATTGCAATTACGGACATTGCAGCTGTTGCGATGCAAATTGTGATCGTTGCGGCATGAAATTATTATATATTTGTATCTCACCTTTTCCCTTGCCCCCACTACCTTACCTTTTCCCCTACTGGCCTACTCCTACCACCCCATCCTTTTCCCTTGCCTTGAATGCATCACATAGCCTACCAGCTCCTAAACCAGTCACCATCAAATGCCTCCTTTCCTTCCCCAACATTTCACACGACCACACATGTTAGAATAAAAGATTTAAGTTTAAATCTTTGTTTATTTTTTTACAAAAAAATGGAATAGGATAGTGTTGCAGCTCTGTTGCAATTTCGTTGTTGCTCGTTGCAAATGCTTTGCGGTAATTCTTGTGATTTTAGTTCATACTACAATTACTGGTCATTTCCATTGTGGATAGCTTTGCAACTGCAATATTGCAGCTGCAACACATGTTGCGGTCCACAATTTAGAACTATGCTTGCTAGCATTGAGCTTGTAGAGGGAGGCATCCGGGTCAGGTGGTTCCTGGTCTGAAGGGAGAGGCATCTCCATCTCCATATCACGATTTTCCAAAATATTATTATCCACTTGCCTATCTGTTGAAACCTCCATGAGGTTTGTCTACTCAAGAACACAAATGGATGAATGGGAAGAAACTAAACAGGTATTTGGTGGGTCAGAGAGATCCTTGGTTGAAATGTCTATTTTCATGGCTGTTTTATTTTTTTCATGCATGGAAGGACCTGGTGGAGCTTTTATCTTTGGTGGGGGGCCCTTCATCAGCTCATAATCTGTTTGTTTCTTCCTTTGGTTGTGCGCTGGCCGATTCTGCACCTTTTGTTTTTACTTTTTCTTGGTGTGTTGGCTTGGAATTGTCTCTTACCCTGCCTGGGAATCAGGGGTATCAATGGTTGTTACAAAAACTTTTTCACCATTTACTTCCTCTTTTTCCAGAGCTATGAACCGTGACCCAAATGTCAAATTGTTTCCTGCTAAGTTAACATTTATGTCCCCTTGCATGTCTTTCATTAATCCTTTTCCTGTTTTATTCGGTTTAGTCCTACATCTTTGGGGTTTTTTGGCTATCATCCAAGGCCCAAAGACAGAATCATCTTTTTGGTCACTTCCCTGGACTCTAATATCTTGTCCTTCCACCGTTGCCTGCCCATCATTGGGGTTAGCATTTGTATTTGTCACTTCCATCTTTCCAGCTTCAATGGTGACTTGGTTCACTATTTTTGCTTGCATATTTGGACAGATGTTCGCATGATGTCCATATTTTCCACTTTCAAAACAGATAGTGTGCAAACCTTCACACTCAAGCTTAAATTCCCTCCCTAGCACAGTAAAAGAAAGGACCAACTCTCTTCGTAAATCTAGCTCCACATAGATCCTCGCGAGCTTCCCACGAGATTGGATTTACGTATGCTCATTAATACGAAGCATGAAACCTATATTCCCAGAGAAATTCCTTGTTGTATAATTCCACAGGCAAGTTGGGTATGCAAACCCAAGCTACTACCTTAGGGTCCCTCATATAATGCAAACTTATAGTCTTCTTCTTCTAAAAACCGCACTAAGAACAAATCTTTGTGCAGGTCCAAGGTTTGGACGGTCCCAGAACGAGTCCATAATTTTTGGAGCTTGCTTGATAGGAATGTTAAGCTCGCTTTTTTCTGAGCAACTTGATGATGAGAGAGAACTGCCATGGTCTGCACCAACTGTCATATTTCTCTGCTATTACTTCTATGTTTGGCCTTGGGTTAAAGGGAGATATTTCCTCCAATATTTGTTCCTCTAAATCTAGAAATGGACAAATTTCTTCTGTCATGACATTACGATGTCAGCGGAATTGGTAGCAAACTCTTTTATTGGTTCTGATGGTGATATTCCCAAGCCAATGACTTTGTCTTTATATATAGTCGATGGTCCCACTAATGGTGGGGTAGTCTCATTCTTTTCCTTTAATGATAGGTCTTTTTCCAGTATCTTGACCATAGTTTTAGATTGTGATTGCGGTTGTGGTCACAATTTTTTCGCGATACTTGACATTATGGAAAATTGTGAAAACATGTGATTAATGCGGTCACAATTACAGTCGCGATACAGTTGCGGTAAATCAAAAAATCTTTACGTTACAGTTGCAATTGTAGTTGCGGACTGCAATTTAGAACCATGATCTTGACCTTTTTGTGATCCTCTCCTTGAGATATTTCTCCTCAGTGGAGATTGAGTTAGGTGTTGTGGCGGACATAACAAGGAAACTTTTCACATTCAAAGGGAGAGAAAACTAGGGCTCCAATATATCATTCCCTCTTTTTGAAACTTCTTAACTTTTTAATGTGAAAGTCAAAAGTTTTATAGACATAAATATTTAAATATATCATTAAAAGAGTTTTAGGATCTACATCATGTCATATCATGTGACTATGCTCCATGATCAAGGGCATGTGATTATCCAAAAGCTCAATTGTACAATTTTATGTAAATGCAGAACTTTTGATCTCTTTCTCAATTCAGACCTTGACCACTTGACCCAATAATATGTGAATTATTCACATATGTGAATAATAAATTGCAAAAGAGAATAACAATATCAATTGTTTGAAGAGAATTATTATAACAATATAATAAAAAATTAACAAGCATTACAACCATATTTGGAAGGCATAATTTTTTTCAATGTATTAGTCCCCAAAAAACTATATGTGTAGAAAATACTAGTGTAAACTTCATAACTAGAGAAGTGTAGTTAATATTTATGTCACTCTCACTAATTTGGTTATAGGACATGCTAAATATAGAATATGATTTACATATTTAGTAGGACTTGCCCAAATTTCACTCAATAAAAAAGATGTACTAGAACAAAGTGTATTATTAACATTTTTTATTTTTATTTCCTTTTCAAAAGGTTTGAATTTCATATGAATTGCAACTTTGGCACTCATATTACTTTTGTAACAATATGTTGGTATGCAATTATGTGTCAAGTGCTTTATGCTTCATTTGGTATGGTGGAGATAGAGAGGGAGAGGAAGGGAGAGTGGAAGTGAGAGGATGTGGATTGTTTGGTAAGGTGAAAGTGTGAAGAAATATTTACAAAAATATGTGGGACCCACCTAAGAAAAATTTTTGTGCAAGGAAGTGAAGATTTGTGCAAAAATAGCAACTGCTTGATTCAAATCGATTTAGTTGTGCTAGTAAATTGATTTTGGTAGCTCACGGTCCTTTTTTTTTTTGGGTATTGAAATCGGTTTAGGCCCCCCTTTTTGTGTACAAAATTGATTTACTTGTCCAGTGGTAGTGCTTCCATTGAGGGTGTTTCATTATATAATAATAATAATAATAATATTAATATTAATAATAAAAATAATAATAAAAATAAAAAATAATCTCAAAAAGTTATTTTTCACTTTATTTCTCTTCTATTTTTTTTAACCAAATAACTTTAACTTCCATTCTATTTTTCACCATTTCTCTTTTCTTGTTTTCTCACCTCCCCTTTTCCTTTCCCTCTATTTCCTTCATCTCTATCAAACACATCCTTAATGTTTCTCCAATATCTTCTTAGGATAAACTTAAAAATATGGTGGAAACGTTAATATGTGAATTAACCGATGAGTGTTTGTTTTCTTGGTTTTATAGATATTAATTAATATAGGTTTTTTTTTTTCTTCATTAAAGATAATTAAGACTGGCTCGTTCACATATGTAGATGTTAGACTAAATTTAAACTACAAATATACAACCATTTCAAAACCATCACCAAAGCTTCTCGGTTACCAACCATTAATCAAGACCATTTTGATCATCAAATTAACTATGGCTACATTCAACAACTTTTGTCTAATGGTTGTAGGCTTTATGGTTAGTTCTGCATGGATGCTCAAAACTGGGCTTTCACGTGATGTTCCGGTGCTGGAACCATCAAGTGGTCCATCTACGGAAATTGACGATGATGATTTTGCACTTCCGCCATTGTCATCATATGAGAATTACTTAACCCATTGTGCAAATATGTTAACCAAAAGTTGTGGTGAAGAGATATTCTCGGTTATATTTTACGGTAACCAAACAGTTAGTAATAATTGTTGTGACAAACTTGTGAATGAAGTAGGAAAAGCCTGCCATGATGATATGATAAAATATATGTTGCAATTGGAAAGGTTTCGGATTCATAAAATTCAGATCTTGAATAGGGGTCAGAGTGTTTGGAATGATTGTGCTTTGCTAGGGGGCTATTCTGCCCTTGAACCGGTTGGTGCTGAATCATATGAGATATGAGAATTTATACAATTGACACATTGTAATCTCTCATAAAAATACAATATTTTAAATTATAGTTTGTTGGCTTATTTTCTTGAAATTAAATATTAATCCTCTATTTTCTTGGATAGCAAGGATTTTTGCTTCTTTAGTAAGCCCAAATTATATTGCCTATTCAACTGTTGATGAATGAATGAAAAGCTCACATTTCAACAAACATACGTTATTATGTTCCATGATAAAACTAGAAATTTTAGCTGATCGAGACTACAATTACATAAAATGAAAAAAAAAACTATTAGACTCACTATAAAAGTGTTAATCAATTAGATTAATAAATCATTCACCACAAAAAACCTTAGATTAACAAATTAAGATGCTAGGCAAAATATATGACTCACTAACTAAAATGAAATATACCTCACCTAGTACCTACTATGCCTGTAATGCCTGTTTCTTGTTAATCCATGAATAAGTTTTTGAATAATTTAGAAGAGAAAATTAAATTTAAATTTCCATTGCAAAGAATTAATTAAGACATGTATTTGGTGTCTGTGTAAGTTTCTACAGAAGAATTCTACGAGAATTTGATTTGCTTTGCTATCAGATAAGCGAAAATTTGTAGAGTTTCGATGAACAGTGTAGGATGATGGAATCTAATTATAATTAATTAGATTTAATTACGATTGATTCTAGTCAAATAGGTAGTTTTCCTTACTTTTAAGTTAATCCTGTTGGAAAGCCTATCTGAAATCCTATCAAATAAGGCAAATTCAACTGCCTGATTGGACAGAGTCAGTTCAATCATGGCTAGAGAAATTCTAAAAAGTCATAAACTCATTTAGATTATAATATCAATTGAATTGTTCTAATTGATTCAAGTGTTAGGAACCCTATACCTAATTTCATGAAATTTGGTATTTGACTACATTTTCACTGTCAATATGAGAAATTAAAAATTTCTACTGTCTAGACCCACTACCACACTTCCCCCAAGCCCAACCCAACTAAACTAACTATTAGTTCCTAAGTAAGCTAGATTAGTTACAAGCTAACTAGGAACTTTTTCCCAAATTCCTACAACTAGTCATGTCATGGTGTCCTTAATGTACCAAAAACCACTAACCCACCCATGGTTTCTCCTCTTGGCCGTCCACCTCTCTCCTTGGAGAAGGTGAATTTTTGTTTTCCATTTTATTTCAAACACAACTCTTATTTTGCTAGTTACCAAAATACCCCCTTAAGTGTCTTATAACAAGCTTTAAAACAAAAAAACTCTCTTCATTCTTCCCTGTAGAAACTGTGAGCTTGAGAGAAGAGATAGCCTTGTTCCAAAAGAATTCTCTAAGTGTTGGAAGAGAAGATAGAAGCTAGAGTGTCTAAGAAGTGGTGCTAGGTAAAGCTGCATCCTTTTCATCTTTTTCTTCCGTTATCTTTTCTTTCCTATCAAGACCTAAGTGGTCTAAGTCTTGTCTTTATCTCTTCGGTTCTAAACTTTGTTCTTTCTTGTGTTTATGTCCTAAATCAACCATTTTTGGTGTTGGTTCGTGACTCACCTTGCTAAAGTTTGAAGGAGACACTCCCTTTGCCCTAAAAAACTCTCTTGCCAGCTTGTAGGATCTTAACAAAAAGTAAGGAAAGTTATCCCTTTTCTATGTGTTTGGACTGTGGTTTATATGTTTTTGATGTGTTTTGTTACTTAAAAATGTTGTTTATATTTTTAAAAGTGGTAAACTTGATGAAATGAAACATTTTTGTGCTTGATTATAATATGTTCCTGATATTGTTTCATTTTTCAATTTGAGCATGGTCTACTGTTTTTACGATATCTGGAGCTATGGTTAATAATTTTGAGTGCTTGTTTTTTTTTGCAAACTAGACAAAATTTTCTCCAAAATGGACTCAAGAAAAGCGTTAAAAGGTTAAGAAACGAAAAGTTAAACATTTTGAAAGTTGTGCATGCTCTCTAAAAATGATGACCTAACAGTGTGTAATAAAACGTGATTTTGGAAGATTCAATTATGTACTTGTAAAAACTCTTTGAACAAAAAAAACGTAGACATAAAAATCTTTCCAAGCATAAAAGATTTGCCTATATTTGGTTTGGTTTTCTTTTTTTAATGATTTTTGGAAGCTGAAGGTTGTATTTGTCTTTTGACTAAAAGTGATTTTGAGAACTACAAACTTCAAAAATCATATAAAATAGTGTGGACCTTTGTTTTTGGTGTTCTTGATCATTTTGAAAAGAATTTTAAGTTTACTTTCAGAAAATAAATGGTTTGGACTCTTTTGTTTGGACATGAAAAATGGCCAAACATGTTCGTTAATCCTCCAACAGGTCACCCTGACCTTACTGTTTTGTTATTTTTGTAGATTTTTTCTTGAGGTGATCTTTATTGTCTTAGAAAATAGACAACATTTCATTTCCAACCATATATAGACCATGTTAAGCAAAAAATGTTTACTATCTCAAAAATGATTTTCAAAATAAAGGCTGAAATTTGGAAACTTCTGGAATCTATTTTAGAAATAAGTTTTCATAACTTTTGTGTAACTTCATAAAAACCCTGACCTTATTGTTTTGTTATTTTTGTATCTTTTTTTGTAGATTTTTGCTTAAAGTGATCTTTATTGTTTTAGAAAATAGACAAAATTTCATTTCCAACCATATATAGACCAAGTTAAGCAAAAAACGTTTACTGTCCCAAAATGATTTTCAAAATAGAGGTTGAAATCTAGAAGCTTCTGGAATCTGTTTTAGAAATAAGTTTTCATAACTTTTGTATAACTTTATAAAAACCCTAGCCTTACTGTTTTGTTATTTTTGTATCTTTTTTTGTAGATTTTTGCTTGAAGTGATCTTTATTGTTTTAGAAAATAGACAAAATTTCATTTCTAACCATATATAGACCATGTTAAGCAAAAAACATTTACTGTCCCAAAATGATTTTCAAAATAGAGGCTGAAATTTGGAAGCTTCTAGAATCTTTTTTAGAAATAAGTTTTCATAACATTTGTATAACTTCATAAAAACCCTGGCCTTACTATTTTGTTATTTTTGTATCTTTTTTGTAGATTTTTGCTTGAAATGATCTTTATTGTTTTAGAAAATAGACAAAATTTCATTTCAAACCATATATAGACCATGTTAAGCAAAAAACATTTACTGTCCCAAAATGATTTTCAAAATAGAGGTTGAAATCTGGAAGCTTCTGGAATTTGTTTTAGAAATAAGTTTTCATAACTTTTGTATAACTTTATAAAAACCCTGGCCTTACTGTTTTGTTATTTTTGTATATTTTTTTGTAGATTTTTGCTTGAAGTGATCTTTATTGGTTTAGAAAATAGACAAAATTTCCTTTCCAACCATATATAGACCATGTTAAGCAAAAAACGTTTACTGTCCCAAAATGATTTTCAAATAGAGGTTGAAATATAGAAGCTTCTGGAATTTGTTTTATAAATAAGTTTTCATAACTTTTGTATAACTTTATAAAAACCCTGGCCTTACTGTTTTGTTATTTTTGTACCTTTTTTGTAGATTTTTGCTTGAAGTGATCTTTATTGTATTAGAGAATAGACAAACTTCCATCTCTAATCATATATAGACCATGTTAAGCAAAAAACGTTTACTGTCCCAAAATGATTTTCAAAATAGAGACTGAAATTTGGAAGCTTCTAGACTCTGTTTTAGAAATAAGTTTTCATAACTTTTGTATAACTTCATAAAACCCTGGCCTTACTGTTTTGTTATTTTTGTATCTTTTTTTGTAGATTTTTGCTTGAAGTGATCTTTATTGTTTTAGAAAATAGACAAAATTTCCTTTCCAACCATATATAGACCATGTTAAGCAAAAAACATTTACTGTCCCAAAATGATTTTCAAAATAGAGGTTGAAATCTGGAAGCTTCTGGAGTTTGTTTTAGAAATAAGTTTTCATAACTTTGTATAACTTTATAAAAACCCTGGCCTTACTTTTTTGTTATTTTTGTATCCTTTTTTGTAGATTTTGCTTGAAGTGATCTTTATTGTTTTAGAAAATAGACAAAATTCCATTTCCAGCCATATATAGACCATGTTAAGCAAATAATGTTTACTGTCCCAAAATGATTTTCAAAATAGAGGCTGAAATCTGGAAGCTTCTGGAATCTGTTTTAGAAATAAGTTTTCATAACTTTTGTATAACTTTATAAAAACCCTGGCCTTACTGTTTTGTTATTTTTGTATATTTTTTTGTAGATTTTTGCTTGAAGTGATCTTTATTGTTTTAGAAAATAGACAAAATTTCATTTCCAACCATATATAGACCATGTTAAGCAAAAAACGTTTACTGTCCCAAAATGATTTTCAAAATAGAGGTTGAAATCTAGAAGCTTTTGGAATCTGTTTTAGAAATAAGTTTTCATAACTTTTGTATAACTTTATAAAAACCCTGGCCTTACTGTTTTTTTATTTTTGTACCTTTTTTTGTAGATTTTGCTTGAAGTGATCTTTATTGTTTTAGAAAATAGACAAAATTCCATCTCTAACCATATATAGACCATGTTAAGCAAAAACGTTTACTATCCCAAAATGATTTTCAAAATAGAGGCTGAAATTTGGAAGTTTCTAGAATCTGTTTTAGAAATAAGTTTTCATATATTTTGTATAACTTCATAAAAACCCTGGCCTTACTGTTTTGTTATTTTTGTGTCTTTTTTGTAGATTTTTGCTTGAAATGATCTTTATTGTTTTAGAAAATAGACAAAATTTCCTTTCCAACCATATATAGACCATGTTAAGCAAAAACGTTTACTGTCCCAAATGATTTTCAAATAGAGGCTGAAATCTGGAAGCTTCTGGAATCTGTTTTAGAAATAAGTTTTCATAACTTTTGTATAACTTTATAAAAACCCTGGCCTTATTGTTTTGTTATTTTGTATCTTTTTTTGTAGATTTTTGCTTGAAGTGATCTTTATTGTTTTAGAAAATAGACAAAATTTCCTTTCCAACCATATATAGACCATGTTAAGCAAAAAATGTTTATTGTCCCAAAATGATTTTCAAAATAGAGACTGAAATCTGGAAGCTTCTGGAATTTGGTTTAGAAATAAGTTTTCATAACTTCTGTATAACTTTATAAAAAACCCTATCTTTTGTGCTTAAAACTTTATGGTGGATCTTTTAAAATAAAAGTTAAATATAGATTTCAATAAAATATAATCTTTATTGTTTTACATATTTTAAATATATTTTTGGTGATTTAATTAAAAAGAAATTTTTAATAAGGTCTAATAGATTATGTTTAATGAAAAATTTAAGATATAAGCTTTAACTTGATAGTTTCATAAATGTATTTTCTTATTTACTTCTCATACTTTGATATTTTAAATATAGAATTTATATTATTATATAAGACTTGATAAATGTTGGATTAAAAGAGTTTCATGGAAAAAGTTGCTAAAGGCATGAGTTGGTGAATATTTGTGACTTGATGGCATGTTGACTATGTTATGAAATTGTTGATAAATGGCTTATTTGGGTGTGAACAATAAGCAATTGTTGATATATGTAGCCATTAATATCTGTTTATGATAAGTTGTTTGGCATGCACGTATGCATTGTTGTATGAGCATGTGGTACCAAAGGTGTTAGTATTCATGGGATCGTGGTGCAAGTCAAGTATGAAAGCTTGACGACTATGGATGGCATGATTCCACAAGAGACGAAGGCCTTGCAAACCCTGTGTCATGGTGGCGGTTCCCCCATACGAAAATCCTAACATATTGCACTGGTTTCCATGATTAGTGGCCGGTATTCCCCAAATGATTTAGGCACATGTTGCTTTGAAAACCCTAGTGAGTGTATATATGTTTATTATACCATGATTAAGGAATATCTGAGATGGTTGCTCAGTTTTTTTAGATTTCCATGGAAAGTCTAGGATTTATGGTCTGCATTACACATTTGGTCACACCTTAATCAAGAATAATAAAATGAAAAACCTTTGTGTGTTTATCTTCATTGAATGTATGCTCATCTTATGCTTAGTATGATGTATGTGTTTCGAATGCTATGTTTATTTTCTTTTGGGTAGCTTATCCTTGCTTGTGTGTTTTGTGTGTGTGACTATGATGATCGCGATTACCTTGATTGCGGGAGTAGATGGCGTTTCTCCCTCGGAGTGATACCTTCAGTGTGGACTTGGCATTGCCCATCCATGGTGGGCGAGATGGTTGGACTATTGATGCTGATGCCCATCAAGCATATTTTGATGGCCTGCTTCTCACCCGCTACACACCACATGATGCCCTAATTTCCATGATTCCGGTTACGATTCGGGTGGATTTCTCAAAGTTTGCTCAGAAGGTTCTGCATCCCCTATCTACTTTCCTACATATGCGCTTGCTCCCTAACGAGTGGGTAATGCCCACGAGTATCGGAGGCTTTTTAGCACATGTGCTTCTCGTGGACGTGGACATGGATGAGGCTCAAGTTGAGTTTCTTTTGTGGTAGATGACGATGACGATGATGACGCATTTTCTACCTCTCCTCATTGTCTCTAGGAGACAACGTAGTTTGTGTTGTATCTTTTGAGTAGACGTAACCAGTTATAAGGAGTGAGTTATGTATCCCCTTCCCTTTTTGTGTTGTATTTTGGGTTCATTGTCATACACCTTTCCCACTGTCCTTAGGTTATTTGATATTTTATGTTTGTGTTGGATGTTTATGGTTATGTATCCAGCACATTGCATGCTAGACATGCTATCTTTATTTGTGATTATTTGTTATGTTTATTTTCATGTATGACTTTACTTTGCGACATGTTGACGATAAACCGATTCACTTTGAAAGAGGAAAAAAACTTATTCATATTTTCACAATCAAATTAACGAAGAATTTTTCCTAATTGAACTTAAAATCAAAATAGACAACTAGCTAGCGATTTCCTTTCGTTGTTTACTTGTGACGATTTGTGGTGGTTATATCGCAGGTCGTCACAATGCTTGGCCAATATACTTGAACTTTCAAGCAAGAGGACTCTTATTATTAAAGATTATTCAGTTATATCTATATTTTAAAAAAATCAAGTATAAAAAATAAATTATAAGATATTTATAAATTGATTATCATATTTATAAAATTTCAAAATTTAATGCAAAAACTAGGTTGCCTATAAATATTTGATAATGCACTTTGAATATGATACCTATGAATAAGTTGTCTAATGATTTTTATTATTAACAAAAATAAAAATTGGATTTAACATTAAACAATTTTTTCTCCAACCAATGGAAGTTGAGTTATTAGAGTTGATAAAAATTGTAACATTTTTTTATCACTACAATTGATAAATAGGCTAAATTAAAATCTTGGTCAAAAGACCAAACCAAAACAAAAATAAAGAAAATATTAATGTTGCCCGAAATGTATGGGTGGCGTATGTTGCTTAATCAAGTGATAGTAAAGGTGTAGTTGGATCGATTCTAATTTAGGGTAAAATAAAATTCGAATTGATCATATAAAAATTAAATTATTAAATTCTTTCAAGTTTTTACATTCAGCTACAAGAAAATAGTCAACAACTTAGTGTCGGCGTCGATATCAATGCTACAAGTGTTGGCTAGGTTGACACAAAGTGGAAGCAACCTTTGAAATTTTATTTTTAATATTAAAAAAAATAGCATCGACTTTAGTTGACATTAAATCGACAGATGTGTGAACATTAGTGTTGGCTTAATGAAGATATTGTGTTAGCATTGGCTTGTCTGACATTACATCTCATTATTGCATTAGCAGGCTAACACTAATCATAAATATTGGAGCACTCAGAGTTCTTCTCCCCCTCCCTCACTTTCCTTCTTCTTCCTTTGTTTTTTCTCTATTCTCCATTGTTTTCTCTCTTCCTCTACGCACCTTAGCCACCACGTTGGCATCTCTATCGTACCCTCTCGTTCTACCATCGTGCTAGTCTTTCATGCTCTTTCTTTGTCTCTCATTTATTATCATTGTCTTAAGCCCTCTCTTTGTGTTTATGTAGGTCCTCTGCCATGTCACTAGCATGCCTTGCCATGCCACCAATACCCCCTATCACATCACCATGAAGGTACCATTCACACTCACTATTTGAAGGGTTTAAATAAATATAATATATAATTTTCTAGAATCAATTTCAATTTTATATATTTTAGTTTAAATAAATATAAATATTTATTTTTGATGGTTAATCATGGTTTGAGGGAAGGGAAGGGCATAGGGGCAAGGGATGCTTGCCTTGAGGGTGGGATAAAATTGCCATATCACGAGGAAGAGGAATAATGACATATTATCTCATACATGTTATTTGATGACAATTCATTCCACTTTGGTTGCTAAAGTATGAATCAAATCACAAATTAAATTGTTTGGGAATTTTGAATTGAAAAATATCACGAACTAGAATTCGCTTAATATGCCAAGTGTGTGTAAATGAGTTTCCTTTGTTTAAAGTTAAGTGTTAGACCATAAAGCAAGGCAAAATAATGGTCAATACCTAAGTTTAAGGCTTATAAGGTACTTGTATGATCAATAAACTTGTAACTTGAATTTCATATGAGAAATAAGTTTAAATTAGGGTTTGTATGATGAACAACCTAAAGGCTAATGATTGGTACTCTAAAGCACCTTATGACCTCAAATTGTAATAGAAATGGATAATCCTAGTGCCTAATCCCATGTAATGGTTCTAAACAAATAGAAGGAAAAATTTAAGGTACAGGTGCATAGTTATGCACAACACGTAATTATGCATAATGAAGCTTAAACTAGTTGTTATAGTTCTTGCGAGTGGCTAACTATGTCATTCTGATCGGTGTGGCAAAGTTAGTAGATGTGGAGGAAGGTGAGAGAATAAATATAAATAAACTAGGAAATAAAGAAAAGTAAAGAGAGAAAGTAGTACAAGATGCGTTGAAACCAAGATCATTCTCAAAGGATCGATTTGCGTGGTTATCCTCAAAAGTGTGCGTTGTGTGATGTTGCAAAACAAGAAAATGAAAATTAAACTAAATAAGAAAATATATAGAGATGGGGGGTTATTATTGTTGTCCTAGAAAGTGTCAATGAAACAAAATAACAAACTTTAGTAATGAAAACATAAATCCTTGAAACTTAGTATCGAGTTGTGTAACTATCCTAAACCACTAAATATTACCAATTCATGTTATTGCCAAGTGCTTGGTTTAGACTCAAATGAACATGTGCCATTCATATGTTTTGATTCTCCACTAAGACGTGCATGCGCTTAGAATACAATTTG
Organism: Spatholobus suberectus; assembly: GCA_004329165.1. Classification (NCBI taxonomy): domain Eukaryota; kingdom Viridiplantae; phylum Streptophyta; class Magnoliopsida; order Fabales; family Fabaceae; genus Spatholobus; species Spatholobus suberectus. Next base: position 8,940 of record QUWT01000676.1, on the reverse strand, counting down.
GCCATGATAAGGATGCAACTCAAGCGGTTCTTTCTAGATTTCAAGACCAATATAAATTACAGAATCCCAAGCCTAACAAACAAGCATTGTTAGAAACCTAATTTTTCAAGTAAATGAACTAAGCTATGTGAATCATTCATGAGTCAAAGTAGAAAAATAGAGAATAAATCTCTTTTATTTTCTCATCTTTTGAATATAAAAATACATGGATAAATACGGAAGAACATGTAGTTGACTTCTTTAAAACTTGGAGCTAAAAGAGGAAACAAAATCTCTACCTACCAAATCAAGCTAAAACAATATAATTATAATGGAAATTTGGTAACATAACTACCAAACCCTTTTTATTTCGAAACAAATCATTCTAATAATTCCTAATAATTACAATAGATTCTCCTAATAATTCCTAATAATTACAACAGATTTCCACACTTCCCCTCTAGCTAGGTTGTAGATGTTCAGCAATTCTAGCTTGGAAGTAAGATTCTCGAATGCCTTCCTAAGTAAGGCTTTAGTTAGGATATCTATTGTTTGGTGACTCGTTGGAATATATTAAAGCGATATGGTGTCATTTTCTATATTTTCTTTAACGAAGTGTCAATCAATCTCTACATGCTTTGTTCTGTCATGGTGTATTAGGTTCTTAGCTATGTTGATAGCTGACTGGTTGTCACAGAACACCTTATGGATCTTGAAGTATGAATTCCTATTTCATGCAACACCCTTTTCAACCAAATTCTCTTACATATACCTTGAGAATGAGCTCTAAATTCTACTTTTGTTGAGTTGCGAGACACCACAAATTGTTACGCCAAGTGACTAAGTTTCCCTAAACATAGGTGCAATAACTTGGGTTCATGTATGGAACCTACCCAATCAACATTAGTGAAAATTTCAATTTCTTTATTTGTTGTCTTATGAAAGAATAGTCCTTGTCCTTGTGTCATCTTTAAATACCTTATGATTTTGTATACAGCTTCCATATGATCTTCTATTGGGTAATTCGTGAATTGGCTAACCATACTAACTACAAAACTGATATTTGGTCTAATGTGAGATAGGTAAATAAGCTTCCCAACTAATCTATGTTATCTTCCTTTATCAACACGTGTACCATTGTCTTTGTTGCTTAATTTTATAGTAGCATCTATAGGAGTGTCAACCGGTTTACACCCAAGCATTCCTATTTCTTTTAAGAGATCCAACACTCATTGGGAAACTAAAATTCCTTTCTTGGACCAAGCTACTTCCATACCAAAAAAATATTTGAGATTGCCCAAATCTTTTATCTCAGATTCTTCAACTAAAAGGCTCTTGAGCCTTTTAATTTCTTCATCATGATCCCTTGTTAAGACAATATCATCTATATATACAGTAAGGGTAGTTTTCTTCTTGTGGGTGAGTGCTTGAGAAACATGGTGTAGTCTATTTGACATTGAATATACCACCTTTGTGAATCTATCAACCCAAGCTCTAGGTGACAATATTTTTATCGATATAAGGATTTCTTAAGCTTGCAAATTTTGTTGGTGTTGGTAGGAGTGTCAAAGCTAGGGGGTATGTCCATGTAAACTTCCTCTTCAAGATCATCATTAAGGAATTCATTTTAAATATCCAACTGATAGAGTGGCCAGTCAAGGTTTGAGGCAAGTGAGAGTAAAACCCGAATTGTATTGAGCTTTGCTATAGGTGCAAAAGTCTCCTGGTAATCAATTCCATAAGATTGTGTAAATCCTTTAGCTACTAGATGTTCTTTGAAACTATTAATACTATCATCTAAATTGTGTTTGATAATGAAAATTCACTTGCAACGCACTGGATGTTTTCCTAATGGTAGATCAGATATCTCCCATGTCCCATTCTTTTCAAATGTTTAGATTTCTTCAAAAATAGTTTCCTTCCATTTGGTTTGAGAAGAGCTTCATTGACTGAATTAGGAATCTGAATTTTGTCAAGATTGCTAACAAAAGCTTGGTAATGGAGAGATAATTTATTATATGAGATAAAATTACAAATGGAATTATTGGTGCATAAATGTTTTCCTTTTCTTAAAGCAATAGGTTTATCATCAATCTCTTCATCATTTTCATAATTAAGAGCAAGGTCACTATTCTTATTACCTTGTGCACTTTGATCCTTTGAACTCGGGTTGGATTAAGGCAGTGATTGGTTTGTGATTGAGATGGTTGAGGAGACTTTGTTGGGTCAGTTTGCTTTGTTTAAGTTTTCATTTGAGGTGACATAAATGAAGGAAAAACATCGTTACCTGGTATGATTTTGAGTAGGAGTCATACTGTTTTTATGGATCGTTCTTAAATTGGTTATCTTGGAAGCAAGAATTCAAAAAAAAAAAAAAAGTGAGGTAAAATTGGAAAAATAGCACAAAGATTAGAACTTGTGGTAATGGCGCCAAAATTGAAAAGGCATGGAAAACAAGTATATAAATAAAAAGCAAAAGATGAAAGGAAAGAAGATGATAGAAGACACCACACTCTATAGAGATTGATAGGTCTAGTGAAGATTCGCCACAAAGGTGTGAAAACCTTTGATAAGAACCAAGAAGGCTCAATCTAAGAACTTAAAAGAAGAGCCAATGCTTTACTCACACTCACAAAAGAGTAAACCTCAATATTATCCAACTTTTCCCAGATGAGAGGGATTACATCTCTATTTATAGAATTTATTCTAAGGAGTCTAACCCCAATTCTAAAGAAACATAAGCAAAGGCTCAAGAAAACTTAAGGCCCAAATTACAACTTATTTTTTAAACTGAAAAGAAACCTAATCTAGGACTAGAAATTAGGCTTCTAATTTAGTATCAAACTGACCTATTTATTATAAAAAAATATACCCAAACATTTAAATAAAAGCTAATAAAAAAATTAGGTTGCAAGCCTATAGTTGGTGCATTAGGTTGGGCCTTCTTCCACTTAAATCAAATGCACCATTTTGAGCTCTTCTTTCCTACTTTGGGCTTGAGCTTGTACGTATTGATATCTTTTTCTAGTAAGATGTCCTTTGTTTTTCTAGCTTTTGCCTTAGCTATTGAGCCCTCTTAGCCCAATTAGGCTTTCCTTCTCTTTAGCTCTTCCTTTTCTCTTGAAGGCTTTCCTCGATCTCCATCATTCCTTCCTCCTTTGAGGAAATTCATCCTTGAATTTAAGCCTTCAATAACTACATTAAAAGAACTAAGGTTAGTCTCTTTAAATTTTTCATAAAGCTCATGCTTACATTGTATGTCATCCTTGTAGGCTCTATCTCTAAGTCCTTTCCCAAGTTAGCCTACTAAGTAAAGGGCCAGTAGGAATTAAGGCCAATGAATATTTTCCCCTTTCCTTTGGTATTTGGCCCAATTGCATATGCATAGGTAGGGTGTCTTAGTTTCACTTCTTCCTTGGGTTGGAACTTCCAATTTTTTGCAAAAGAAAGACGGAATCATTAGACAAAATATCAATGTTAGAAGCATTCTTGGGCCAAAAATAGGTTGCCTAGCTAAAAGCATTCTCTTTCCCACATTTTCTTTGAAAAATACTTTTTTTTTCTTTCTTTCTCCTTTTTCTTTCCCTCATGCTCACTTTCTTTTCCCTCTTTCATGCCAACTCTATCATCTTTTCCCTTATTCTCGTTTTCTTTTTCATTTCTCTCTTACTCTTTTTTATTCTCATTTTCTTTTGATTTGCACATATCTCTCTTGGAATTAAAGATACAAGAGTGAATTTACAATTATTATGTACAAAGGAGAACTTATTGGAATGACCATCATAATTTCTATGCCTATCAAATTGCCATGGTCTTCTAGTAGGATGTGACAAGTTCCCATAGGAGCAACATCATATAATATTTCATCTTCATATTTTCCTATGGAAAAATTAATCAAAACTTGTTGATCCAAACTTGTTGGTCTACAAGCAACTCTCCCTCTTTAGGTAGCCATTGAAGCTTGTATGGTTTGGGATGTGTAGTAGTCTTTAGGTTGAGTTTGGTGACCATCCTCTTACTTGTCATATTAATGCAACTCCTACTATCAATGATAAGAGAACATACCTTCCCTTGAATAAGACATCTAGTATGGAAGATATTTTCTCTTCGGTTTTGGTCCTTTGTTATTGGTTAACCTCCCAAAAGTCTCCTTACGATTAGCAAGTCTTCATTCAGAGCATAGGCTTTATACTCTTCCTCTCCTTCACTTGTTGGTAGGGAATTTGAACATGAGTCACTAGAGATGTTTTCGTTTTCCCTCAACACCATTGTTCTCTTGTTTGGGCATTGAGACATTATGTGTCCACTTCCCAAACACTTGAAGCACTTGATGTTCCTACTTTTAGAAGAAGAAAGATCATTAGTAAAAGAAAAGTTGTTAGAGCTTTTAGAAGTCATATCTTCCTTGGGATATGTAAAGGAAGTCTCCTTTGGTTGCTTGGCCTTCCAAGTGAAAAGTTTAAGGTTGGAAGAATCCTTCTTTCATGCACCTTTCCTTTTGATTTGTTGCTCCACCTTTATGGCTTGGTGCTCTAAGTTATCAAGTTCTTCATAGTTTTGTAACTCAACAACGTCTCTTATCTCACGGTTTAAACCATGAAGGAAATGTGCCATGGTAACCTCTTTTCTTCAACGACATTGGCCCTTATCATGGCCACCTCCATCTCTTTAAAGTACTCATCCACACTTCTACTTCCTTGGGTTAGCCTTTGGAGTTGTTGTGCAACTCCTTATGGTACCATAGTGGTACAAATCTCCTTCTTATCAAACTTTTCATCTCCTCCCAAGTATCTACAGGGTACTCCCTATTCCTTTCCCTCTCTTTTTGTACTTGGTCTCACCAAATTTAGGCATAGTTAGAAAATTCATGGGCGGCCACTTTACCTTCCTTTCTTCATTATAAAGGTGGTAGGAAAATATTTGTTCAACTTTGGTTTCCCACTCTAGATGGGCCTTAGGATCATTTTTTCCTTGGAAAAAGGTACTTGGGTCTTTACTCCTCCTAACTCTCCTCCTTGTTCATTACTTTTATACCTTCTATGCCTCCTATTATAACTTCTTTCTCTCCTCCCATGTCTCTTTCTCGTGTCACGATTTCTCTTATCCTTCATTTCTCTACCCAAATAATAGAAATCTTCACTCTCATACGAGACCTCATGTTGAGAGTCTTTCCTCTTTTCATTATCCAACCTTGTGTTTGTAACACCCTAAGGGGCATTACCATAACTAGGTCTAGATTTCAAAAAAACAAAAACTTAAAAAGGTAAAAACAATATACAAATGCTACTCATAAATGTAATTAAATATTATATATGAACAATATAATAAAAAAACATACATGCCAAATATAACTCATCTATCACCCGAAGGTATCGTACAAAATATAAAGAAGAATACAAAAACATAATATAAACTAGACTACATTTTCTTGCACGTGACGCTAAGCTCCATCTACGCATGTCTTCACTTGTATCCTAAAAAAGGGGAAACTTAAAGGAATGAGACATAATGTCTCAGTGAGTGCTTTAAGGACTCTACGGCTGGGTTAGACTTTTCTATTCGGACAACCCTCACCATTTATCTTTTATGGCTTTAAACTCACTAGGTCTCTCATAATTCGCCATACCTACGGTCTAATCTACACGTTTAATCTTCAATACTTTCTGTGTTAACTACTCTCTCATTCTCCTGACTGTTATATTAGTTTACTATCTCATTCTCAACCTAAGAACTCTTTCTTACCCAAAATGCTCTATAGTATTTAAACCCTTCATGTTTACATTTTACTTTTCTTTCTTTTAACATTTAAGGTTGTTCTCTATGGGTCAAGTCTAAGGTCATAGACATTCTAAAATACTTTTGACCCTCCCTTAACACTCACCTTAATACCGTCATTTTGTTCTCTCTTATTTGTCTTATACCTTTCTATTACGCTGTGTAGGGATTCACTCTTTCTCTACCTCATTCACAACTATTATTATCCAACTAAGACCTTCACAACACTATCCTAGGGCTTAACCTCTCACTTATCCCTAAGGTAGCAAACACAATTTTAATTACAAGCATATATTTATTTCACATCTTTTGCCTAGTAACTAGACATACACATCGTTTTGTTTCATCAAGCAAGTATGACATACATGCATAACATGAGAACATATACATAATCTTGACAATTTATCACAATACACAATCATATTTTCACACGTGTACACATTACATCATTCGCTTATGAACAAGGTCATATAGAATTCACATAATTACAACGTAACACACTTCAACATATCACACTACAACAAGATACATATGCATGCTATGTTCCTAAACCACTACTCATGCACAGATGGTACCAACCTAAACTTTTCAGAAAGTAGACTAGGAGTAAATGCAGGCTATAAGAAGCGTCATCGGTACCGATGCCTTTGGCTTTCGCACCCTCAACTAGCATGATATCCCTCGGTGACTAGTCAGGGTTACCCAGTTTTGCCAGTACGCCTAAGCTCCATGGGATCAGCATGGACCATTGGAGTTTTCCCAACCGGATAACCCCAAGGCTAAGGTTAAACAACCCATCACGTCCTCCACCAGCTAGATTCCTACATACTTTCCTCATCACATAACTCAAATGTTATGATGCATGGTCACATATAATACTTACAGCTTTCATAGACTTTTTATCATGAATCATAGGCCACAATTTCATATCACACTCATTTTTTCAAAGTAAATAACAACCATACAATATAAACTAAACAAGACATAAAAAACAAATAACAATGAGTTAAACACTGTCAAAAGGAGTTCACAAACACAAGGAACGTAATAGCAAAAGTTGTATCCGCCCAGCAGTCCAGCGAACCCGTCCAGTAGGTTTGCGTTGGAACTTAACCCACCCAGTGGGTCCGCATGAAGACCCAACCCGCCCAGCGGGTGTTTTACCCCACCCAGCGGGTTTGCGCGCCAGCACCAACGCAAAATCTAGTTTTTGAAGAAAGTTGCCAAAAGACTATGTAATTTATAAACTCCTTACTTCTTCACAATCCTTCAAAACCCATCAAATCCCTAATCTTAGGCATAAGGAGGGGGAAAAGGTAAATAGATGAAAAATAACAACATAAAAGACAAGGAAGAATACAGGGGAGAGCACTCACCTTTGTGGACATGCAAAGTTGAGTTCTAGGGTTTGGATTCTCCGATTTCTATTCTTCCTCTTTTTCTTCCTCTTCTTTTTCCCTTCTTTTCCTCATTCTCTCTAACTTTTCCTTCTTCTATTTGTGACGGCTAAGCCTAACCCTCCTTCTTTATTCCTTCTTATAACATATGGTAAGTATGTAGTTTAGTGGGCTTTAGTCCCCTATTGGGCCCTAGATGTTCTTTTGAGTTCTATGATAATATTCCTACTAATTTATAATACTAAGGTATTAATAACAACAACAACAACAATAATAAATATAATATTAATAAGAATAGAAACAGTAATAATAAGAAATATAATAAGAATAACTTTTAAGGCATCTTTTGTCTAATAACACAAGGGAAGGGTCCTACTAAGAGTTACCTTGTGATTTATTTTTAGTACCTAAAATTTGGGGTGTTACAGTGTTACTATCCACCCTAAACTTCTTTAGCTCCTTTGTTAACGTTTGCATTAAGTTTGTGGTCCTAAGTGATGGGGGTGTACTTCCTTCACTCATCTTTTACAAAATTAATAAGATTAAGTTCAAGATTAAAGGACGTCACCCCTCTTCTCGCATTTTTATACTCCTTGAATGAAATCACTTGTGTTTCACACATTTTTTGATTTTATTAAAAATGTTCTTGTGTTTTACCACTCAAGTCCTCTTTATAAGTTCTTAAATAAAACCAACATATATCAATTATCAAAAGTACATACAATTATAACAAACCTCACAGAAGTTATCACTTAGACAAAAAAAAAAGGAATTTAAAAGAAAAACAAGAAAAGCTAATTTAGAAAAAAAGGTAAAACTCAAATAGAATTGAAAGAAAGACCACAAAGGAATAATAAGGAGGAAGAAGAAATGTGCAATTTTGAATATGGAGAATAGCACCAGTTTATTGAATTCCTCAAATGTAATCAAATTTTATCTTCTTTAAGTGCAAAGGGCAATCCTTTTTTTTTTTTTTGGTTATATTCTTTAGGAATATTTTTTGTTCTTTTTTTTTTGTTTATTCTTTAGTAATAGATTTCTCCCTTTTATTATTTTTTTACCCCTGTTTGTTTTTGCACTTACAATAAATATTAATGTACCCACTAAAGTAGCCTACATAATAAAGTGCAATTAACATATAATGCAAAATTGCCAAAATTAAGGAGTTTAACTGTGCAAAATTAAAAGTATTAAATTGTACAGAATAAAGACAATTATGACCTAATTATAAGTTGTGATAATCATGACACAATTATGACAATTATTGTAATTATGAAAATTAATGACACAATGATAACAATTATGACAATTCAACAACAATAATGAACAAAGAACAAGAACACTACCAACTCTAGGATTTAGGCTCTAAATACCACATGATATAATCCTGATTAGGATTCATACTATTTTTACAGATTTTCCTTGAGTTGGTTATCTTGGAAGCAAGAATTCAGAATTAAAAAAAAACAAGAAGTGAGGTAAAGTAGGAAAAATAACGCAAAGATTAGAATTTGTGGCAATGGCACTAAAATTGAAAGAGCATGGAAAACATGTGTATAAATAAAAAGCAAAATATGGAAAAAGGTAGAGATAGAAGATGCCATACATTATAGAAATTGATAATTCCAGCAAAGATTCGCCACAATGGTATAGAAACCTTTGATAAGAATTAAGAAGGTTCTATCTAAGAACCTAAAAGAGGAGCCAATGCTCTACTCACACTCCTAAATGAGTAAACCTCAATATTATTCAACTCTCCCCAAATGAGAGGGATTACATATCTGTTTAT
>QUWT01000674.1:0-30312 GCA_004329165.1 Spatholobus suberectus | reverse complement strand
GATGATAGAGGTTTGAGACAAGCTACACAGGAGAGCATCATCTCATATAGACAATGGGAAGACAGGCAAAGATTTAGACAACAAACTGGAAGGTTAGAATTTGTATATGAAAGTGGAGGCAACTCATGTGCAGGTGGTAGTAGTGGAGCTTCATATCAACATCAACAAAGTGATGCTGAATTCAGATTAAGGGCTGTAGATGTCGATTTGGCCAGAAGTAAAAGTATGAAGCAACCAAAAATTAGTGGAGGGATGATGAAAACTGTAACGCCCGGCCGCTTTTAGGATCTATGACTGTCCCCACAAACCAACACAAGACTTTTTAGCGTGCTTTGTCCTCACTCACACGCTTCCTGGTAAACTTTCCAGGAGGTCACCCATCCCTAAATCGCTCCAAGTTAAGCACGCTTAACTATGGAGTTCTTAAGTGATGGGCTACCGAAAAGTAGATGCATCTTGTTGGTATAGGTAGCACTTATTAATTCCTTTAAGCTATCCTCAACTGTACAGTCCCATATCCGCACAGCCTTTGGATCCCTCTCGTTCAGGTGTGTATTCGATTCATTCATGTACCCCTCCCGCTGGAAGCCTGCCAAGAGCCGCTCATTGTCCGTGCCTCATCTCTTTTGCACCAGCGATCACTCCCCGCCCTCGTCAGCGCCCAGGATGTTACATGCCCACCAGCTTCCGCTTGGTTCGTCCTCGAACCACACCGTACTGGGAGAGAGGCCTTGCTCTGATACCACTTTGTAACGCCCGGCCGCTTTCAGGATCTGTGACTGTCCCCACAAACCAACACAAGACTTTTTAGCGTGCTTTGTCCTCACTCACACGCTTCCTGGTAAACTTCCCAGGAGGTCACCCATCCCTAAATCGCTCCAAGTTAAGCACGCTTAACTATGGAGTTCTTAAGTGATGGGCTACCGAAAAGTAGATGCATCTTGTTGGTATAGGTAGCACTTATTAATTCCTTTAAGCTATCCTCAACTGTACAGTCCCATACCCGCACAGCCTTTGGATCCCTCTCGTTCAGGTGTGTATTCGATTCATTCATGTACCCCTCCCGCTGGAAGCCTGCCAGGAGCCGCTCATTGTCCGTGCCTCATCTCTTTTGCACCGGCGATCACTCCCCGCCCTCGTCAGCGCCCGGGATGTTACAAAAACTCTTAGAAAAAAGCTGGGGGAAGCAGTGTCCAAGTTGATAATATATGAGTGTCTTCCTATGAACTTAGCAAATTCTCCATGGTTGTACAATTGCTAACTGCAGCTGCAGAGTTAGGTCCAGGTATAAAATGCCCTACCCCTTATGAGATTTCAGAGGTGTACTTAGAAGAAGAATATAAGGCTATGCAAAGTTGGATAAATGAACTTAAACCAACATGGAAAGAAAAAGGGGTAACTATAATGTGTGATGGCTGGACAAATAGCATAAATCACATGCATATCATGAATTTTCTTGTGTATTGCAGCAAAGGAACAGTGTTTTTAAAATCTGTTGATGCCTCTGATGTTGCTAGCAGAAACACTGATTATTACTTAAAATTGCTTGATCAAGTTGTTGAAGAAGTGGGAGAAGAATATGTTATTCAAGTGGTTACTGATAATGAGAAAGCATTAAAAGCTGCTGGTTTGAAACTGATGGAAAAAAGACCTCATCTTTATTGGTCTGCATGTGCAGCTCATTGCTTGGATTTGTGCTTGGAAGATATTGGGAAAAAGTCCAATGTCCAAAAAGTACTTGATGATGCTAAAAAAGTTACTTTGTTTATCTATAACCACATTTGGACTGTAAATCTCATGAAGAAGTATACTGATGGCAAGGAAATTATTCGTCCAGCAATCACATGTTTTGCAACACAATTTTTGCAGGTTGAATCAATTGTTAAGCACAAACAAGCTTTGAGAAATATGTTTGATTCAGAGGAATTTAATAAGTCCAAGTGGGGAAAGGAGAAATCAAGACCTGCATTTGAAGCCAAAAAGATTGTTATGAGCAAAGATTTTTGGAATAAGGCTAATGATATAATTAAGGTATTTGAACCAATTGTCAAGGTTTTGAAATTGGTGGATGGTGATGAAAAACCAACAATGGGCTTTGTTTATGAAACAATTGATAGAGCTAAGCAAGCCATTGAAAAGAATTGTCGTTACCACACCCATTATAATGAAATCATTGACAAAAGATGGTTTTTCATGCATTCTGACTTACACGCAGCAGGTACATGTTAACATCATTTTTTAATTTTATTTTATTTGAAGTATTTATATTTGATTTTGGAAAACTGATTTTTTATTTTATTTTCAAGGTTATTATCTTAATCCCCAATTTCAATTTGGAGTTGTGCATGGAAGCGATGTAGCCAAGGAAACCATGGATGGAACTACAAAAGTAATAAGCAAATTGGAACCAGATATCAATAAGCAAATAAGAGCTGTCAATCAAGTGAGTAACTAATAAATAGTATATTGCATTTAAATTTAGGAACAAGAACTTTATTGAAGACTTATTTAGTATATTGGTGCTTGTAGTTGTTAGTTTTTTGAGAGAAAGAGAGACATTTGGAACAACACAAGCTCAAAGAGCGTGGTCTCAAATGAATCCTGGTAAGATCTTATAACTTTAATTTTGATCAAATAATTTTATACTAATAATTTATATATTATTTATTTAATCAACTGAATGGTGGTTCGTCTTTGGATCTTGTGCTCCTGAACTTCAAAGTATAGCTGTAAAAGTTCTCAGTCAAACAACTTCAGCTTCAAATTGTGAAAGAAATTGGAGCACATTTAGTTATATACATACAAAGACAAGAAATAGATTAAAGTATCAAAAATTACAAAAACTTGTCATTACGTTTTACAACATGAAGTTGAAGATGAGACACACTATGAGAAAAAGTCGAGAGGAGATTGAAGATAGCTTCAATCCTATTAATCTTGATCATATATTTCAAGAAGAAGATCCTTTATCACCATGGCTTGAGGAAAGAGAGGGGCCATTGTTAGAAGGGGCCCAAAACTCAGAATGGCTCCCTATTGATTCTGATGATGAAAATGAAGAAGCAGTTGGTGGAAGTGATTCAGATCCAAGTCAATCGCCTAGTCAAGGGGGTGATGGTGGTTTAAGTCCACCCAGCAATAATAATAGTAGTGAGAGTAGTGGTGGTGGTAATATAGAACGAAGTCAAGGAAGAGGTGAAGGGTCATTTCATTCTATCCAAGAAGAACCATATGTAAGGCGTGATCAAAATCTTGTGCTTCATATGACACATGACAGAATGGATGAAGATCTTTCTGGTGATGTAATTGGTGGTAGTAGAAAGGGAGATCGAGCTAAACATGGAAAAGGAAGAAGGCGTGAAAAAGCTACATTAGGTGATTCTTCCTCATCTAGTGTATCACAATCCTTTGGTGATTTTGGTATTGTTGAATCAGTTGAAGGTACACAAGGAAACTATCCACCATACTATCAACATCCTCCTTACATGTCACATGGCTATTATCCATATATGCCAAACCCATCATATTACCAACCTTCCATGAATTACCAAGACTCTTATAATTCATCATCAAATTTTTCCAATGACCAACTACAAATGGAACCACCAAGAAGCTCTGGATTCTTTGATTATGTCTTTGGAGCAACAGGATATAATGATGATCAAAGTGATAATGGAGGTTATGATCCAGCACGTCGTTCTACCATGTGGTGACTTGTGAGGTAATTCTTTTGCATAAATTATATATAATAGTTATTTTTTTATGATAAATACTTGAGGTTTGATTATGTTTTTGAGGAACAAGCTGATGTTCAAAAAGTGGAGGCTATGATTATGCACGTTGTTTATAATCCAGTGCCTGAAAATAATGAATGTGTATAAACTTTTTATATGTAATGGTAGTTTTATGTTTAGAACTTTAGACAAATAATTTATATATGAATTTTATTTATTTGTGTGAGTGACTATTAATTTATTTATGTTGTTGAGACACTCAAACATGTATGGATTTGTTAAATATATTAGTAGTTACTAATTTAGTCTTGTTTTAATATTTTTAATTAGTTTTTTAGTTTGGATATTTCATAATGATTAAAAAATATTAATTATTAGTTATTATAGATTATATAATGATACAAAATATTTTAATATAGTTTTGTGCTAAGTTGTGAGGCATTCACGCCGCAACGACCGCAATCCGTATTGCGAAATCCGCAATACCCGTAACCGCAAAAACCTTAACGCGACCGCGACCGCAATTTAAAACCTTGGTGAAAGGAGAAGAAGAAGATGAAGAAAATGTAGTCATTGAGAAGATCACGGAGGTATTTTCAGGATCAGTTATGCTTTGTTCTTGACTGCCAATGTAGATCTCTATGCTTCCTTATTGTTCATTTCAATGCTTGCTTTGTTGGTATAATTGAATCATTTGATATAGTGATGTCTCTGTGGTTGTATATTCCCTGATAATTAAATCTCATTTTGATTGAGATAGAAAACAATGCAATTCCATTTTGATCGTATCTGTAATAGTAGCAAACATTTTCTCTAACCTGTCCAATATGCTAATTACAAATCTCTTTGAAAAGCACAAGTAACATACCTCATAGGCATTAGTATCAATTTACTACTAAAATCTCAAGCATACACAGTTCATACGAGGGTGCATCGATTTCAATTTTATTTCAAAACCACTGCAATACACAGAAATACATACACACTGTTTAGGTTCTTATACAAGAAAATTTACATATCAGTACTCAGACTTCATAATAAAAAAGATGAGAATGGAAAATAGTAAACTCAAGATGCACAATCTTCCCTGTATCGTAACGGTGATTCACCGAAGCGGAACCCTCCCTGTGACAAAATCTCACACACTTCAACTACAACATCGCCTCCTAAGCTTGTATCAATAGGAAAAATTCTTAATCAAATCCCAAGACTCTTCTCTATCCATAAGTCCAGACCTCAGAGAAACGCGAGCCGTCACAAATCTGTGTCTCAAATCGTCCTACCAACAATCGTCGCAGTGACGTCGCGCCACTACGACGTGGTTTGACGTCGATCACCGCACCTCAGCCATAATCTAGATCCGCGTCGTGTCTTCTGCGCAAGAGCTTCTCCATCTTCGTTGCAACGTTATCCCTAGTACAACTTGAAGCAGTCATGGCATCGTTTTAGAAAAGCGTGATGGTTTCGTTCTTCGTTCATCGCCGGCATTTCGGAGGAGCGGCGACTTTGCTGAAACGTCTCTTCTTTTCCGTATAGAGACCTCGCGCCGCCTGGTGTGGAAATTTGGGGTTAGGGTTGGCAATGATAAGGTCTGAAGGGTATTCCCCTCTTTCACGCACCATGGGCCTGGCCCAATATTAAGTCCGTTTTGTTTAAAAAAAAAAAGGGGAGAAGGGATGGATTCCTTTGTGACACTTTGTTGGGCCTAGCCTAGATTTGTGTCCATCTGCATATGTGCATAAAGTGAGTTGTGGTGTTGGGCCTAGTGCATAAAACTACCTGTATATGTCCACACACACAAAAAAAAGGTGACCGTGTTGGGCTTAAAATAAACTAACGAAGACAGAATATGTGCATAAAATAAGTAGTATACAATAAGAGTTATTATTATTATATAGACAAAATTTCTATCTTCTATTATTTAAAATAATAACAATATAATAATAATAATAATAATAATAATTAATATTGATAATGGTCATTTTGGATATACTTTCTATTTGGACATTATTAAAGTTTTAAAATAATAAATGATAACCATTTTAGATACATTTTTTTATTGGTTATCATTTTTTAAAATATTAAAAAATCCTTTTAAAAGACACTTAAAGTTTTGTTATTTTAAAGAAATTTAATAGTCATTTTGGATGCACTTCTTGTTTGACTATTATGAAAATTTTAAAAGATAAAATGATAATCATTTTAGATGCACTTCCTAGTTAGTTATCATAAAAGCCTTTTGAATAAAAATCTTAAAAAATTTAAAACAAACTTTTTCTTTAATAAAAGTTTAGTAATAACCATTTTGGATACACTTCCTATTTTAGTATTGCAAAAACCTTAAAAGGTATATTGATAACCATTTTGGATGCACTTCCTATTTGGTTATCGAGTAAGCCTTTTAAAATATTAAAAATAAAATAAAGAACACCAACCAACAAAACAATTTTTCTACCCAAAGAATTACGTGAGTTTGAGTTCCTCGTTGCACCAAAAGATATGTAGAAGCAAGGGCTCACTCTTGTCGATCTCAAAAACCTTAAATAAAAATAATAAAAAATAAAATAAATGCTAATAATCTTTTAAGCAAAAGATAAAATTTTCACATATTAAGATAAAGGGTAACCATCTTTTGATGGACGTTATAGGGTGCTAGCACCTTCCTTACACGTAACCAACTCTCGAATCCATTTCTCGCTTCAAGACCATTTTCTTTTGAGTTTTTCTATGTATTTACCCTTAGTAAACCATAGTGGTCACTCCTCTATTTTTCATTTCTTTTTTTGCCATCCCGTTGTGACTTAGGTTGCAACAGCTGGCGACTCTACTGGGGACTTATAGAGAGTTGAACCTTTTATCTTGATGTGTGAAGTTTTTTCCTCTTGCTTACTTATTTATTTATTTTATGCCCATTATTCATTGATATTCGATTGTAAAAACCTAGGGTAGAAGACATGTTTATATTGTATCTGTTGCTTATATTGCAGGTTAGGTAGTTTAGGGTTTGCCCCTTCACACCCTTCACCTACACTTTCCACACACTTATGAGTGAAGTCCTATACCCAGGCCTGAGTGTAGCTTGAGATAAGCAAGAGGCGAGTTAGTGGTAGCTATTTTGGATGCACTTCTTGTCTGGTTATCATGAAAGTCTCATCTAGAGCGTGACTTAATTCATGAATGCCCACATTTTTTATGCACTTCCTATCTGTGGTTACATTCCCATGCAAGTATTAGACATAGATTGATTGCCCTAATGTGAGGATCACTTGTTAAAAATCCTTTTAAACCCATTACGGATCTATTGGTCCTAGTAAACCTATTTAAGACACCATGGGGCATCCTTATGCTAACCCGTCCTCATATTTTTGCATATGCGTCCAAAGTTTAGTTTCATTTGTCTTGAAAAAGAATAAAAATAATGTCATGCATAAACATGCATTTTTTTTTCTTTTTACATGCATTTAGGTTCATTGAAGAATCTAGGAAGTCAAGATTTAATCAAAAATGTACCTAGGTATAAGGAAGACATGGGATCAATAGGTGAAACAAGGGGGATTGAAGGTTAGGATGCCTAAGATTCAATCATTGAAGGCTTTTGGTAGTATGTTGAAAGGGTTATACCGTGCATCTTTTGTTAAAATGTATAGGAATATCCTACACTTATTGGAAATAAATGTCCAAGTGAAAGCCCTTTCTGCTCTAGTATTGTTTTATGACCCTCCCATAAGGTGTTTCACATTTCAGGACTTCCAGTTAGTGCCCACCCTAGAGGAATATGAGAAGATTTTGGGTAGTCTGTTGAAGAATGAGAAGCCTTATCAGTTTGTGGCACATTATCCTCCTTTGGGGACAGTGGCTAAAATATTAAAGGTCTGTGAGCAAGAATTAAAAGAGAAGAAGTTTTGGTAGAATTATTTGAATGAAAGAATGAAGTTTTTGTCTGAGGCAAAAGATTGGATTGCTTTTACAGAGGTGTTGGCTCTTTCAATTTTTAGGATTGTCCTTTTTCCTCACCTGGATGGCTACATAAATTTTGCTGCAATCAATGTCTTTTTAGCTTGTCGAGATAGAGTGGAAAATCCAGTACCAATTGTTCTTGCAGATACATTCTATACACACAACTTTTGCCACAAAAAGAGAAAAAGGCTTATGTGTTGTCTGTCGATTATTTATGTTTGGTTGATTACTCGCATGTTTACTAGTGGATGTAAGGTACTATGTCCTATAAAAGACTTCAAATTGTGTGAAGTAAAGGCTAAGACGGGAAGGAATGGCCTTAGTATTTAAGAGATTTCATGGAAGGGTTAATTCGTTGGTGTCCAAGATGGGTAGAAGTGGATGAAGTCATATACCAGTATGGGAGTTTTCCCAATATACCACTCATGGGGACCAAAGGTTGTATTAACTATAATTTGTCTTTGGCATTGAGACAGTTAGGGTATCTAATGTTGGGCTCGCCTTCTAAAGAGTCGATAACCTTTTTTGTTATTTATAAGATGGACCTACAAAATCTGGAGATGTTTAGAAAAATAAGATATGCATGGGATCGGATCGTTAGGAATGAACGATAAGAATTAAGTGAGAGAGATTACGATAAGAAAATGAGTTACCAGCAATAGGTAGTAGAAAGAGTTCAGAAAATTAAGTTACCTTTTCGATGCTTAACCCCAGTGATAAAGGAAACACAAACACAAGATATTGTGAGTGCAGAAGAGGTGGGGAAACTTAAGGAAGCATTGGCAATGTCTGAAGAAGAAAGAAAGAAAGAAATTGAAAAGAGAGCTAGAGGAGTCAACAAAAGTGGAAGGCCTTGTAAGATGAAAGTGCTAAAAGGAAGAAATCCTTGGTGAATGCTAATAAAAAGGCCCAAGATGAAGGAAAGCAAAGTTTGAGAACTCGAGAATGCCTAGCAGTTGCTAGTGATGTGTTGGGATTGAGAGTGCAAGAAAAAGACAAGGCATTAGCAGAAAATGAACAGTTAAAAGAAGCACTAAAAAATTCCAAAATAGCAAAGAGACACTACAAAAGATGTTTGAATATTTGAAGCAGTAGTTGCAAAGAATGGTGGCACAATATGAAAGGAGGTCCAGAATGAAAAGCAGAATATGGGTCGAATAATGGCTGCACATCAATTGGAACTAGAGAAAAAGCAATGAAGGAGGACGAGTTGAAGGACTATATGGAAAAACAAAAAGAAGTTATTGCTAAGCACGATGTAGAGGTTATAGTTTGGAAGGGTATGCTTGCAGATCTATTTAGCGAAGCAAAGGATCAGGTCAGGATATTTGGTGGTGACAGTACATTTTGGAGAGACCATTACTTGAAATTGGCATGGCTGTTTAATCAAGTGATTGCAGAAATTCCAAAGTGTCTCAAGTAAGCAGAAGGAATGACGAACCCACTTTCCACCGCTATTGAGATCTGTAACCTTTTTGATTTTTGTAAGGATTTGTTGGAGAGTTTGAGAAAAATGGTTGTAGTTGACGAGGATATGAAAATTTGGATGAAATGTACTTCCCATTAAATGTTAATGAAATGAGATTGTTTACTTCTTGATCCCATTGGTCTCTTTTACATATTTCGACCTAAGTCACTTATGATCAAAAGGCGAAACTTATGATTCTACAAAAACAAGAAAATAATAATAAAAATAAGCAAGTAAAGAATAATGGCATAAATAATAACTAGCATTAGCATTCTTCACATTTATTTGCATACTTACATCATTGTTTTAATAGATATAGAGAAAATAATTCCTCAAGATAAAAACGCGATTCTACAGCACCCTTATAGGACACGTGCCAAAGCAAAACTCATAGAGGACCTGGAATAGGCTCAGTAATCAATGAGGTCTGACCTGAATTAGGTGAAAAAGCAAATGGCTCAGATAATGGAAGCCCTAAAATCCTTGAAGAATATTAAGGGAAGTAATTCTGCAAAGAATACAGAAGGAACCCTTCCTTATCCTCCTAGTTTCTACCTAGTACAATCACAAGGATTTAATGCTCAGGGAAACATGATGTCTATTGCAGTATACTCTCCCCATCTTATGCACTCTCAAGGGTTTCAATCACAAGCTTTTCCACTATGTGGCCTACTCCCAAACTATACTCCACCAATGGCCACTAACCTGCCAAACACTAATCTCCCCAGCCCTATCATAAATGTCACACATGTCCCCCAGCCTCAACCAAGTACCTGTGAACCACTACAGGTCTCATTACCTTTCCCTACCTATACACCAGCCAACTGTACAACCCATATCATAGATAGAAATGCAGCTAAGATACCTGTTGTTGTTGATTCTCAGAATATTGTCCAACCTTAAGTCCTACAGTTTGTTATGGGGAAAAACTTTCATGTTATGAACCCAGCCCACACCGCCATGCCTGGGGTATCAACAGAGAGTTTTAAGGCCAAGGAAAAGTTTGATATTTTGAAAGAAAGGCTCAAAGCTATAGAAGGAGGAGGAAGTTATAGTTTTGGGAATGTTGCTGGGCTTTGTCTAGTCCCTAATGTGGTGATATCACCAAAGTTCAAAGTCTTAGAGTGAGAAATATTAGGGAACCACATGCCCCAAAAGCCATCTGACAATGTATTGTTGAAAGATGGCCTTTCATGCTTACGATGATAAATTACTGAAACATTTTTTTAAGACAATCTGGCAGGAGTAGCATTAAATTGGTATATGCATCTAGAACCTGTTCATATACATTCTAGGAAGGACCTGGAAAATGCCTTTATTAGGTAGTACAAATATAATCTTGACATGGCTCCAAATAGATTGCAGTTGCAGAACATGGTGAAAAGGGAAACAAAGACATTCAAAGAAATGCCCAAAAGTGGAGGGAAACTGCTACATAAGTAGAACCTCCTTTGTCTGATAGGGAGCTGCTTCTAATGTTCATTGATAAGCTAAAAGCCCTTTTTATGATCGCATGATAAGTAGCGTGTTTGCGAACTTTTTAGACATTATCATAATTGGTGAAAGAATAGAAAGTGGATTAAGAAGCAAAAAAATTATATAAGCAACAGCTACAATATCAAATACAAAAAAAACCCAGTTAATGCAGGAAAGAAAAAAGAAGAAGATGCTCATGCAGTAGCTTCAGCACCAATGTGGCCTAGCTATGCACTTATGCACTATGGACAGACCTACCACCCTCCCACAACTCAATTCCCCTACATGGCCCATGTTGTAGCACCCCAATACCCTCAACCTTACCATCCTGGTCTTGGGATGCCCTCTCAAATATCACCCACTCACCAAACACGGCTCACCTCAACTACACCACGCCAAGCCAACCAAACTTGGAAGCAAAATTCCAACCAGAACACTACCCAAAAGAAAGAAAAGAAATATGTGACTTTTACTCCTCTGTCTATGACCTACATAGAACTGTTGCCACATCTCCTAAACAATGCCTTAGTCACTATCACTCCCTTGAAGCCAATTGAGCCACCATATCTGAAAGGGTATGACCCAAATGCAAAGTGTGGCTATCATGGTAGTGCCCTTGGACATTCCACCGATAAATGCATAGCTCTTAAATACAAGGTTCAAGGCCTTATTGATGCAGGTTGGTTGAGCTTCAAAGAAGACAACCTGAATGTCGGAGACAACCCCCTCTGTGGACATAGAAATTCCTCAATTAATGCGATCAGTACTGTTGATAGTTGCCAGCTGGTAAAAAAGTTGGAGAGGTAAAGACATCAATGCAATTCATTTTTGAAAAACTATGTAAGTTTGGTGTGATTCAAGGAACATATGAAGAGGAGGAAACATGTAGCTTACATTCGGGGACACAACACTCTATTAAGGAATGTCAAGAGTTCAAGCAGTTGCTTCAAAAGCTAATGGATATAAGCCAAGTTCAGGTTGGTTACTGGAAAGAAGGAAAAAAAAGTAGCTATGGTACAGCCAAATAAGAAGCAAGGAGTGATAATGCCAAAACCCCTAATAATACATGTCAATAGAGGTGCCTCTGCACAATCACCTTAAGGCCCAAAGACTATTGTCATTCAGGTGCCAACACCTTTTTCATACAAGAGTGATAAAGTTGTTCCTTGGAAATATATAGTTATTAATATTTCTAAGATTGGGGGCATAACCCGAAGTGGGTGTCTCTATTTGCCACCAGAACTAAAAAAGGTAGTAAATGGTAAAGAGAAAGAAGGTAGGATGTTGAAAGAAAAAGGAAATGAGCCAAAGAAAGAAGGAACAGTAAAGGAAAGAATCAGGAGAGAAAAGAAGTGACTGATGAAGAGGCGTGAGAATTTCTCAGATTCATTCAATAAAGTGACTATAAGGTGACAGAGCAACTAAACCGTATACCAACTAAGATATCTCTTCTAGGTTTGTTGATGCATTCCGAGGCACACAGGAAATTTTTGTTGAAAATTTTGAATGAAGCTCATGTGGTACATGATATATCCTTGGACAAGTTCGGGAATATAGTCAATAATATCATTGCCAACAACTATCTCACTTTTACAAATGACGAGATTCCTGTTAATGGGCGAGGACATAAAAAGCTCTCCATATTTCAGTTAAATGCATCGATTATATGATAACTCGTGTGCTCATTGATATTGGTTCTTCATTGAACGTCATGCCAAAGTCGACTCTTGAGAAATTGCCATGTGAGGGTATCTTTATTGATGGAGACCAAGGAGGCCCAATTGGAAGTCCAAAGGAAGAAAAGCTTGAGGATGCACTACAAGGACTTGGTGGGCCCATGACAAGGTCAAAGTAAAGAAGGCCAAGGAAGTTTTAGATCCAGCAATGAATAACCTTCTCTCACTTAAGTCAAATCTAGAAGGAGAAGCACTCAAGATGGTCCAAGTAATCCAAGTTAATGAAGGGCCCAATGTAGGGGCATGACTTTTATTTCATTATGTATTTAGTTTTCTTCTCTTGTTTTGGAATAGTTTTGTAATTGGGCCTATTGTTTTTGGGCTAATTTATGCGCATAGAGAAAATAAGGTTAAAGTGCTGCCTCCTTTTCTTGGGCTTGGGCTAAATTACACTAGGCCAAGCAAACTTAGCTGCCCATTTGTAATAAATGAGGGGAGGTGCTACTTTTCCCTATAAATAAGGATGTGTTTCCTTTGTTTTCACACTTTTGAATAAGATTATATTTTCACTCCTTTTTGTGAGTTTAAGAGCTGTGTCTCTTTTGGGTTCTTAGATAGAACCTTCTTGGTTCTTATCAAAGGTTTCTATACCTTTGTGGCGAATCTTCACTGGACTTATCACTCTCTATAGAGTGTGGCGTCTTTCGCCATCTCCTTTCCTTTTCCCGTCTTTTTATTTTAATTCATATACTTGCCATTTCCTTTCCATTCTTTTTTTTTTTAATTTTAGTGTCATTTTCTTTTTTTTACTCTTTGTGCTATTTCATCTTCTTATTTTGTCTATACTTCATTAAACAAGATAATCAACTCAAAGGAAGATCCGTAAAAACAGTATAATTCCCATCAAGATCATATCATGTGGTATTTAGAGCTCGGATCCTAGAGTTGGTAGTGTTCTTGTGTTTTGTGTCTTTTATTGCCTTGTTTATTGTCTTTATTATGCCATTAATTGTCATTAATTGTCAATTATTGCCATTTATCATCATTAACTGTCCTTAATTGTATCATAATCGAGTCTTAATTGTCATAATTATTCTTAATTCTGCATAATTATTTCTCTTTACTTTTGCGCAATTCATTTCACGTCTTATAGCACCTGAAAAACTATATACCTTATTAGGCATATAATATCCGTTGCAAGTGCAAAAAAGAAAAAAATGAAGAATTAAAAAAAAAATTGTCCTTGCTTCACTTAAATAATCTTAATTTGGTTGCCTTAAGGAATTCATAAGAGTGGTGTTGTTCTCAATATCCAAACTTGCGCATTTCTTCTTTATCTCTTTCATTATTCCTTTTTTGTCTTTCTTGCAATTCCATTTGAGTTTTACCCTTTTCTAATTAGCTTTTCTTGTTTGTCTTTTAAATTCCTTTTTTTTTTGTTTTGTCTAGAGTTTTTCCTTTTATCGACTTCTGAGTGATAACTTTTGTGAGACTTGTTACAATTGTATGTGCTTTTGATAATTGATGCATGCTTGGGATTTATTTAAGAACTTAAAAAGAGGGCTTGAGTGGTAAAAGGCAAGAGCATTTTCAATTAAAAAAAATCAAAAGCCAATTTTTGAGAGAAACACGAGTGGACTCATCTCAAAGAGTGTAAACACGTGAGAAGAGTGGTGAGGTCCTTCAATCTTAAACTAAATTCTATCTTACCACATTTTTCTAAAAAGATGAGTGGAGGAAGTACCCCCGTCCCCTAGGACGGCAACCTTAATGCACACCTTAACAAGAGAGTTAGAGAAGTTTAGGGTGGAGATTAACACAAGGTTAGATAATGAAAGGAGGAGAGACTCTCACATGAGGTCTCGCATGAGGATGAAGATTCCTACTATTCGGGTAGAGAGGAGAGATAGGAGAAACCATGAAAGGAGAAGGAGACATGGGAGGAGTGAAAGAAGTTATGAAAGGAGACATAGAAGGTATAGGAGTGATGAAAGAAGAGGAGAGTTAGGAGGAGTAAAGACCCAAGTCCCTTCTTTCCAAGGAAAGAATGATCCCGAGGCCTATTTAGAGTGGGAAACTAAGGTTGAGCAGATTTTTTCCTACCACCATTATAATGAAGAGAGGAAGGTAAAGGTGGCTGCCCTTGAATTTTCTGACTATGCCTTAATTTGGTGGGACCAAGTGCAAAAGGAGAGGGAAAGAAATAGGGAGTACCCCATAGATACTTGGGAGGAGATGAAAAGTTTAATGAGAAAGAGATTTGTACCTTCATGGTACCATAGGGAGTTGCACAATAAACTCCAAAGGCTTACCCAAGGAAGTCGAAATGTTGATGAGTATTTCAAAGAGATGGAGGTGGCCATGATAAGGGCCAATGTTGTTGAAGAAAGGGAGGCTACCATGGCACGTTTCCTTCATGGTCTAAATCGTGAGATAGGAGACATCGTTGAGTTGCAAAACTATGAAGAACTTGATGACTTAGTGCATCAAGCCATAAAGGTGGAGCAACAACTCAAAAGAAAAGGTGCATGGAAGAAGTCCTCTTACAACCCTAAGTCTTCTACTTGGAAGGACAAACAACTGAAGGAAGGCACCCTACACATCTCAAGGAAGGTATGGTTTCTAAGAACTCTAATAATTTTCCTTCCACTAATGGTTCTTCTTCTTCTTCTTCTAAAAGCAGGAACATTAAGTGTTTCAAGTGCTTGGGAAGTGGACACATAGCTTCTCAATGCCCAAACAAGAAGGTAATGGTGATAAGGGAAAATGGACACCTCTCTAGTGACTCATGTCCAAATTCCCCACCCTCAAGCGAAGGTGAAGAAGAATGTGAAGTTTATGCTCCCGATGGGGACTTGTTAATGGTAAGGAGACTCTTAGGTAATCAAGTCATGGCAAAGGACCAAAGCCAAAGGGAGAACATCTTCCATACAAGATGCAACATTCAAGGCAAAGTGTGCTCGTTGATTATTGATGGGGGAAGTTGTACCAATGTGGCAAGCACTCGTTTGGTAAGTAAACTTAACCTCAAAACTACACCTCACCCGCGACCCTACAAGCTCCAATGGCTAAGTGAGAGTGGTGAGTTGTTAGTGAATCAACAAGTATCGGTAAGCTTTTCAATTGGTAAATATTGATGATGTTTTGTGTGATGTTGTTCCTATGGAGGCCGGTCATATTCTACTTGGAAGGCCTTGGCAATTTGATAAACATGCTCTTCATGATGGTTTTTCTAACAAGTACTCTTTTGTTCATGATTCCTTGAAGATCACACTTGTACCCCTCACTCCTAAGGAGGTTTGTGAAGACCAAGTAACCCTAAAGCTAAAGAGGGAGCAAGAGAAGAAGGACATGAAGGAAAAGTCAAAGGGGCAAGAGAAGAATAAAGACAAAGAAATTGTAACTGAGAAAAAATAGAAAATTTATTTGCTAGGGAGAGTGAGATTAAGAGAGCTTGCTTTGCAAAGCAAGAGATGTATATTTGTTTGTACAAGGACCTGTACTTAAACTCTAACTCTAAACCCCTTCCTAGTGAAATTGATTCTCTTTTGCAGGAATTTGAAGATGTCTTTCCAAAAAGTGTTCCTCCTGGACTGCCTCCTTTGAGAGGAATTGAGCACCAAATGGACTTCATTCCAGGAGCCTCTTTGCCCAATAGGCCCACCTATAGGACAAATCCTCAAGAGACTAAAGAGATTCAGAAACAAGTGGAGGAGCTATTGCAAAAAGGATGGGTGAGGGAGAGTTTAAGTCCCTGTGCTGTGCCCGTCATCCTTGTCCCCAAAAAGGACGGTTCTTGGAGAATGTGTACTGATTGTAGGGCTGTAAATAATATAACTGTCAAATATAGGCATCCCATCCCTAGGCTAGATGTTTACTTGATGAATTGCATGGTGCATGTTACTTTTCTAAAGTTGATTTAAAAAGTGGGTACCATCAAATTAGGATAAGAGAAGGGGATGAGTGGAAAACAGCCTTTAAAACTAAATATGGATTGTATGAGTGGTTGGTGATGCCCTTTGGGCTTACGAATGCGCCTAGCACCTTTATGAGGTTGATGAACCATGTGCTGAGAGAGTTTCTAGGCAAGTTTGTAGTGGTATACTTTGATGACATATTAATCTATAGCATAACCTTAGAAGAGCACCTTGAACACCTTAGGGTCGTATTAAGTGTGCTTAGAAAGGAAAAATTGTATGCTAACTTAGAGAAGTGTGTTTTTTGCACCGACCATGTGGTTTTCCTAGGCTTTGTTGTGAGTGCTAAGGGAGTGCAAGTGGATGAGGAAAAGATAAAAGCTATTCAGGAGTGGCCTACACCTCAGTCAATAAGTGAAGTGAGAAGCTTTCATGGGTTAGCTAGCTTTTATAGGAGGTTTGTAAAAGACTTTAGCACCATAGCCGCGCCCTTAAATGCGATAGTAAAGAAAAATGTGAGTTTTAAGTGGGGGGAAGCGCAAGAGAGAAGCTTTAATACACTTAAGGATAGGCTCACTAATGCACCCATACTTGCATTACCTAATTTTTCTAAGTCCTTTGAACTTGAATGTGATGCATCAAATGTGGGGATTGGGGCTGTTTTATTGCAAGAGGGTCATCCAATTGCATACTTTAGTGAAAAATTGCATGGTTCAATCTTAAATTATTCCACCTATGATAAGGAATTGTATGCACTCATAAGAGCATTGCACACTTGGCAACATTACCTCTTGCCGAAAGAATTTGTAATCCATAGTGATCATGAGTCACTAAAGTACTTAAAAGGGCAAGGTAAGCTCAACAAAAGGCATGCCAAGTGGGTTGAATACCTGAACAATTTCCTTACGTGGCTGATGCGCTTTCTAGAAGGTATACTTTACTAGCTATTCTTGAAACTAAGATGCTTGGTTTTGAACACATCAAGGAATTGTATATGCATGATGATGATTTCTCTAAAATGTATGCTGCATGTGAAAAAGTAGCTCATGAGGGGTTCTTTAGGCAAGATGGTTACTTGTTCAAAGAAAAATGTTTGTGTGTACCTAAGAGCTCTTTGCGTGAATTATTGCTTAAGGAAGCTCATGAGGGGGGTTTAATGGGGCATTTTGGGATACAAAAGACTTTAGATGTGTTGCATGAGCATTTTTATTGGCCTGGCATGAAGCATGATGTGCATAAACTTTGTGAGAGGTGCATTATATGTAAAAGAGCAAAATCAAAGGTAATGCCTCATGGTCTTTATACTCCCCTACCCATTCCTAATTCCCCCTGGATTGACTTGTCTATGGATTTTGTGCTAGGGTTGCCTCGTTCCAAGAAGGGAAGTGACTCCATTTTTGTGGTGGTCGATAGATTCTCCAAAATGGCCCACTTCATCCCTTGCCACAAGGTAGATGATGCCATTCATGTGGCAGACTTGTTCTTCAAGGAAGTGGTAAGGCTTCACGGAATGCCTAAGAGCATAGTCTCGGATCGTGACTCAAAGTTTCTAAGTCACTTTTGGAGGACCTTGTGGGGGAAACTTGGGACCAAGCTTCTTTTCTCTACCACTTGTCATCCACAAAGGATGGGCAGACTGAGGTGGTGAATAGGACCCTTACAACCTTGCTTCGAACAATCATCAAGAGGAACAAAAACATGGGAAGAATGCTTACCTCTTGTTGAATTTGCTTACAATAGGGCTGTGCATGCTACTACTAATTTATCCCCTTTTGAAATTGTGTATGGTTTTAATCCCCTTACTCCTCTTGATTTATTACCTCTGCCTAACATCTCTTCTTTGGTTCATAAGGATGGGAAAGCTAAAGCTGAATATGTGAGGAAGCTCCATGAACAAGTCAAGGTCCAAATTGAAAAAAAGATGGAGCAATATGCTAGACAAGCCAATAAGGGAAGAAAGCATGTTACATTTGAACCCGGAGATTGGGTGTGGGTGCACATGAAAGGAAAGGTTTCCAATGCAAAGGAAATCTAAGCTCTTACCTAAGGGGGTGGACCTTTCCAAGTCTTAGAAAAGATCAATGACAATGCCTACAAGATTGACTTACCAGGTGAGTATGGAGTTAGTGCAACATTCAATGTGGCTGACTTAAGTCATTTTGATGTAGGTAATGAAGGATCAAATTCAAGGACGAATTCTTTCGAAGAGGGAGGGAATGATGGAGACCAAGGAGGCCCAATTGGAAGTCCAAAGGAAGAAAAGCTTGAGGATGCACTACAAGGACTTGGTGGGCCCATGACAAGGTCAAAAGTAAAGAAGGCCAAGGAAGTTTTAGATCCAGCAGTGAATAACCTTCTCTCACTTAAGTCAAATCTAGAAGGAGAAGCACTCAAGATGGTCCAAGTAATCCAAGTTAATGAAGGCCCAATGTAGGGGCATGACTTTTATTTCATTATGTATTTAGTTTTCTTCTCTTGTTTTGGAATAATTTTGTAATTGGGCCTATTGTTTTTGGGCTAATTTATGCGCATAGAGAAAATAGGGTTAAAGTGCTGCCTCCTTTTCTTGGCTTGGGCTAAATTACACTAGGCCAAGCAAACCTAGCTGCCCATTTGTAATAAATGAGGGGAGGTGCTACTTTTCCCTATAAATAGGGATGTGTTTCCTTTGTTTTCACACTTTTGAATAAGATTATATTTTCACTCCTTTTTGTGAGTTTAAGAGCTGTGTCTCTTTTGGGTTCTTAGATAGAACCTTCTTGGTTCTTATCAAAGGTTTCCATACCTTTGTGGCGAATCTTCGCTGGACTTATCACTCTCTATAGAGTGTGGCGTCTTCTGCCATCTCCTTTCCTTTTCTTTTTATTTTAATTCATATACTTGCCATTTCCTTTCCATTCTCTTTTTTTTAATTTTAGTGTCATTCTCTTTTTTTTACTCTTTGTGCTATTTCATCTTCTTATTTTGTCTATACTTCGTTAAACAAGATAATCAACTCAAAGGAAGATCCGTAAAAACAGTATGATTCCCATCAGGATCATATCATTTATGAAGCCTAGTACTGTGGTGGAAAGGGCTTTCGACAGTAGTAGAAGAGAGTAATAGGGGAGGTTGAGTTGCCAACTCAAGTCGATCCTTGTGTATTCTATATAACTTTTCAAGTTATTGGCATCATGCCAGCATACAATTGTCTGCTAGGACGACCCTGGATTCATTCAACATGGGTTGCTCCCTCTACCTTACACCAAAAGTTGAAATTTGTGATGGATGACAAATTGGTGGTTGTGATGGGAAAAGAAGACTTGCTTATAAATGGGCTCTCTTCTACACGATATATTGAGGTTACTGAGGAGGCGTTAGAGTCTTCCTTCCAAACTCTAAAGATTGTTGGCACTGCATATGTAAAATCTATCCTTGTGAAGCCACAGTTGTCTAATGCAGCATTGATGGCAACCAGAGTCATGTTAAATGAAGGACTCAGGCAAGAACTCGATATAAGAAAAAAGGAAAGAAGGATTATAGCTTTGCTAGAAATCCTTAATAACAAAGAAGGATACAGGTTAGGGTATAAGCCCACTATAGATGATAAAATGAGGATCTAGGAAGAAAAGAAAAAAAACCTGGCTCGGTTAGAGCAACGCAAGTCTAGCATCGGAAGGGTTTTCATCTGTGACATTCGTAAAGTTTCCAAAGCGCAAGATGGATAAATTTTGATCAAGTTGCCATGGCTGATGATGATCTTGTTGTTGAAAGCACCAATTTTGTATACCCATGTGTTGCGAACAGAGACCTTGATAACTAGAAAATCACTGAGCTGCCTATAATCTTTAGAAAGAATTCCATGTAATTTCATATACAAATCCTTTGGTTTTACCCAAAGCCTTAGGATGTTTGTATGGGCTCACACATTTCATTCTAGTGTTAATAAAAACTTTCTTTTACTAATTCTTTTCCTTTCACCCTTCTTTCATTTCATGTCACTATATTTATTGTGCTAACATTGAAAGAGAATCCTGTGAAAAAGACAATGTTGATACCCTAATATATGATTTTAATGACCTTGTCAACCCTATGGAGGAGGGTGATGAAGTTGGGAATTATCTCCAGAATTGTTAGGGCTGATGAAAAAAAAGGCTAGAGAAATAGAACTGCATCAGGAGTCCATTGAAGTGATAAATTTAGGGAACGATGAAAATAGAAGAGAAGTAAAAATTGGTACTAGCATGAAAGTTGAAACATAAAAAGGCTTGATTAATCTATTGTGGGAGTTCACAGAGGTTTTTGTCTTATCAAGATATGCTTGGGCTGGATGTCAATATTGTTCAGCATAAGTTGCCATTAAAACCTAAATGTCCCTTTGTCAAGCAGAAGTTAAGAAGAATGAAGCCTGAGATATCTTTGAAAAGTAAAGAAGAAGTGAAGAAACAGTTTGACGCTGGTTTCCTAGCAATGGAAAAATATCCAAAATGGGCTGCAAATATCATACCGGTACCAAGAAGGATGGGAAAGTTCGCATGTGTGTCGATTATCGAGGTTTGAATAAGGCTAGCCATAAGGATAATTTCCTGCTCCCGCATATTGATGTTCTGGTAGACAATACAACATAGTTTGCTTTGTTTTCTTTTGTGGATGGGTTTTCTGGCTGTAATCAGATCAAAATGGCACCTGAGGATATAGAGAAGACCACATTTATTACCTTGTGGGGAAAGTTTTGTTATAAGGTAATCTCGCTTGGGCCGAAAAATGCTGGGGCAACATACCAGAGGGCGATGGTGACTATATTTCACGACATGATACATAAAGAGATCGAAGTCTATGTAGATGATATGATTGCAAAATCAGGAAGTGAGGAGAAGCATCTAGTTAACTTGCGAAAGTTATTTAAGCAGTTGAGGAAGTTTAAACTCAAATTGAATCCAGCAAAATGTACCTTTAGCATAAAGTTAAGAAAGTTGCTAGGTTTCATTATTAGTGAGAAAAGAATAGAGGTTGATCCAGATAAAGTACAAGCAATCTTTAAAATGCTAGAACCTCACACGAAAAAGGAAGTTCGCAGATTCCTCGGAAGGCTAAACTATATTGCCAATTCATTTCCCAACTAACTACCACTTGTGAACCTTTGTTTAAGCTTTTAAAGAAGAATCAAGCTATTGAATGGAATGAAGATTGTTAGGCAGCCTTCGAGAAGATCAAGCAGAACTTACAAAACCCACCTATTATAGTCCCTCCAGTTCCAGGGAGGCCCCCCATTTTGTATTTAACAGTGCTTGATGAATCAATAGGGTGTGTCTTAAGTGAACATGATGAGTTAGGAAAAAGGGAGCGTGCCATTTACTATTTGAGCAAGTTTACTAGTTATGAAATGAGATACTCTTTATTGGAAAGAACTTGTTACCCCCTGGCATGGGTTGCTCATGGTTTAAGGCACTATATGTTGAGTCATACAACTTGGCTGGTGTCTAAAATGGATCCAATCAAGTATTTTGAAAAACCTGCTCTCACAGGAAGGATTGCTTGATGGCAGGTATTGTTATTGGAGTATGATATTGTATACGTCACTAAAAAAGCAATCAAAGGGAATGCTCTGGCAGAATATTTGGCTCATCATCCTATCAAGGACTATCAGCCAATGCATCCTGAGTTTCCTAACGAAGAAGAAATACTAAATCTGTTTGATCAAGCAAGTGAAGCTAAAGAAAAGTGGATTTTACTATTTGATGGTGCTTCCAATGCACTAGGGCATAGGGTAAGAGCTGTGCTAATCACCCCATAGAATCAATATATTCCACTAACAGCCAAGCTATGTTTTGATTATACAAATAACATTGCAGAATATGAAGCTTGTGCCATAGGAATACAGACAGCCTTAGAATCAAAAGCTAAAATACTAGAGGTGTACGGAGACTTTACTTTGGTAATCCATCAGTTGCAAGGAGAATGGGAAACTCGTGATCATAAATTGATTCCATATCAGGCTTATATTAAGGGTTTGATTTGGAACTTTGAAGACGTAACTTTTTATCATATACCTCAAAAGGAAAATCAGTTAGGTGACGCTTTAGACACCCTGTCATCAATGTTTGAATTGGACCAGGAGGGAAGCATCTCATGAAAATTTAAAGTCATGATTAGCCGGCA
Organism: Spatholobus suberectus; assembly: GCA_004329165.1. Taxonomy (NCBI): domain Eukaryota; kingdom Viridiplantae; phylum Streptophyta; class Magnoliopsida; order Fabales; family Fabaceae; genus Spatholobus; species Spatholobus suberectus. The sequence continues at coordinate 7,946 of QUWT01000674.1, read as the reverse complement.
TATTGTCATCTCATAAAAGAAGAGTCAAATGGAAAGCCTTGGTATTTCGATATCAAGCACTATCTTAAAGACAAGGAATATCCACCAAGTGCCTTTGAAAACGGCAAGAGAGCATTAAGCAGACCTGCAATGAGCTTTTTCTTAAATGAAGATGTACTTTATAAGAGGAATCATGACATGGTGCTCCTCAAATGTGTTGATGCAAAAGAAGCAGAACAAATACTTAAAGAAGTTCATGAGGGCTCTTTCGGAACTTATGCCAATAGGCATGCTATGGCCAAGAAGATATTAAGGGCTAGATACTACTGGTTGACTATGGAGAATGATTGTTGCATATATGTGAGGAAGTGTTATAAATGCCAAACCTATGCTGATCATTTCATGCTCCACTAGGACCTTTGAATGTTTTGACAACACCTTGGCCTTTTTCGATGTAGGGGATGGACGTTATTGGAGCTATTGCCAAGTAAAATCATCACCGATAATGCCACTAATTTGAACAATAAAATGATGAAGGAGTTGTGTGAAGAGTTCAAGATTCAACATCATAATTCTTCCCCTTATCACCCAAAGATGAATGGGGCAGTTGAGGCAACCAATAAAAATATCAAAAAGATCATTCAGAAGATGGTAGTCACATACAGAGACTGACATGAAATGCTCCCTTTTGCATTACATGGATTGTACCTCTATGAGCACATCGATTGGGGCCACCCTGTTTTCATTGGTATATGGAATGGAAAGCAGTACTCCTTGTTGAGGTTGAAATTCCGTCATTATGAGTGTTATTGGAGACCGAATTAGAAGAGGCAAAATGGGTTCTGTCTCGTTTTGATCAGTTGAACTTTATCGAAGGAAAAAGGTTGGCCGCTATATATTAGGGTCAATTGTATCAAAGAAGGATGAAAAAAGCTTTAAGAAAAAATTTCACCCTCAGGAGTTTAAAGAAGGGGAGTTGGTGTTGAAGAAGAATTTTCCGATTCAAAAGGATCATCGAGAAAGTGGACTCCAAATTATGAAGGGCCGTGTGTAGTAAAGAAGGCGTTCTCTGGCGATGCAACATCCTCAAAATATTACTTAAATAATTATCTAACAATTTTCATTTGTTTAATTGTCTTGTGATATTAATGAAAGTCTAGATAGAGATTTATAAATTTTGAAAGATTTGATTTAGCTGCAACGAATAAATATATCTACACTTGATAATAATAGTAATAAAGGTAATAATTGGAATTATATAGAAATGTCTAAATAATTAGTAGGGACATTTCTAAAGTTGAAAAATATATTCTAGCTTTAGAATAATATTAGAAAGGTATCTAAGAAATAAAAATAATTTTTGGTAATTTTATAAATAAAATTAGATTTATTACAATTAATAAATTAAAATAAAGAAAATAATTAAGAGATAAATCGTAGAATAGTCAAAAAATTTAAGAAAAATAATTTTTAAGCTTAGAAAAATGATTAGAAATTTATCATGAATTTTTAGAAATTTTTCGATAATTTTTATAATTTAACATATATGAGTAAAAAGTGTTCACAGGCACTTATAGAGCACAGTTAAAATACTAAATAAGCTTTAAAAATTACAAAAAAATTATAAGAGATTCTTTAGTATGTCTAGACCTTACCTGAATAAGGCTAACTCGAACTGAGATCTCTATAATAGTTTTCTAAAAATAAGTTCGTAAATAGCTCATAAAATGACTTATAAAATAAATTAGTTATTTTTAGCTCTGTTTGCAGATATATCTCACATGTTTGACCAGAGAAAGACTAGATTAATTCTAATGCCATTAACTTCAACTCTCTGTAAGCCCGTTGAGTCAAAATTAAAACCAACACCGGTCATTTTAGTGACACATGTTGACACTTAGTGGTCCAAGAATTATTTTTCTCCTCCTTAGCTAACTACAACTGTGACCACCACTTCTCTCCCACAAGGTCTCATTTTTTTCCCTTCTTCCTCAACAAACCCTCCCCATTTCTCTCAAAATCTCTCAAGCTTATCTACCATCCAAGCTTTCTCTCTTCCTTTCAAGACTAAGGAGACTCTATGGGTGGTGGTAGAAGCTCAATCTCTCCCACTTCTCCTTACAATCACACACCCCTTTCTCTTTGAACCTAGCCCTCTTTGTCAAATTTTACAATTCACACTGATCCAAGCCTCCAATTCCAAATCCAATCAAGGATTTAACACTTCGTTCTCATGGGATTTAAAAGCCCTATGGTAATTTTCCTCTTCTCCACCTAATTCAAATTTTGGTTAATATTCATTCTCTTATTCAATGTTGTTTTGTAAAATTAATTGGTGAATTCTTTGACTTTGCCGGTAAAATAGTAGGAAAGGCGATATTAGACCCATTAGAGCTTGATTAGAACATGAATGATCAAAACCCTCTCCTCTCATCTCATGGCAGTCACGGTCATCTATGGGTAAGGGGATAGAAACTAGATTAATTTGATTTCAAGAATGATAATGGCCTAGATGGTGGTTTTGATGAATTATGTGTTATCAATTTCATTTGTATGACCCTTAAGGATTCTAACTGTGATGTGCTTGCATGATTGGTTACTTAGAGCTTAGTTGGGCCTTCTATGATGTTCTTGATGATGGACTTGTTTGAAATATATGTCAATTGCTTGATTACAATGCTTAAAGATTAAATTACAAGTTGCTGATTTTTACTACAGTAGAACAATCTCTGTTTTTTGTGTATAAATTCCTGTGTGGTTGAAATTTTTGTATATTTTTTGTAGAGAGCTGCCTCTGTATGTCTAGAATATCCCTGTAAAATTTCGTACTCTAATTCCACGTGATGAATATTTGAAGAATTTTTGATTGACTGTTGTTCTGTCAAATTCTAACAGCAACCAGCCACGAAAAAGTAATCAATTGGAGTCTTAAATGATTTTATAAAAATTAGAAAAACTATATTTAGAAACCAGACATATTGAAGGTTAAAAATATAAAAGATGGTTGAAAGAAAAATTTATTTGCTATGCCAAAACGATCAACAAAAACAGGGTATCACAATATCGTAGAAAACAGAAAATCTTATGATGTAATTGGTTTGTTAATTGGCGGTGAGCTTAAGATGAACTACATGATTTATAACCAATTAAATGGAATGCATGATTAGGACTCTTGAGTCGGTAGACATAACGTAGTTGCTTGAACCTTAAAGTGTAAGACATGAAATTGAGGTTTGCTATTGAGTTAGCTAAAATTATAATTAATGTTTATAATAATAGCATATGTGAGAGCTTATTGGGATTGAATAGCGAATGATAATGACTTTGGTTATGAAAAGCGGAGGAAAGATGAATAATGTGATATATTCTGGTGAACTGAGTTAATTGAATGATTGAATTGTCGAAAGTAGCATCGAAAGTGAAAGTGCAATTGAATCGACGAAATGTGTGATAGGAATACTATCTATGAATATTTACAATTGAATATATTGTTCTTGTGGATGTTCATACATCATATGTATATATATTGATGTTGTAAACCATGCACTAATGGCATGTTTTGGATGGGGAAGCCACAGTTTGGTACACTGAGGAATGAAAGGCAGGGACCCGCTTGCGGAGGTCTTGGGGTAAGGTATCGAGCGGTGAAGGTCCCAATGGCTAGGGAGCGCCCTTAAGCTGGGATATTCACCTGACCAAGCTTGATAATCCCGACAACTGTTCAGCATTCCTGGATTAGTGTGAGAATATACCTCTGTTGGACTATGAATGTCCTCAGTTGAAAGATTACTCATTTCCTCGATGACGAGGAGGATTGTACCTTGGGGTGAGAGAGGTATTTGTACTTCTAATCACTTCCTATAGGTTGATGAACACTATATGGATTATGGGCCTACATGCATTGCATTAACGAGTGTCTCAATAAAACCCCAGAATTGGTGTGGTATAGGACGCATCAATTTCGGATAGTAGTAGCACAGATTGACTTTTAGTGCTACCATGTGGATTTATTGAGTAACTTGATAGAAAAGGTTGATAGATTGAAAAGAAAAAAGATAGGTCATGCATCAAATCTCTGTTTGTGTCCAGCATGGGAATGAAATGCATTATGTGTGCATAATGACTATGATATCTATATATACTGTGATAATGTGATATGAATTGTGAATGTGCTCTCTACTGAATGCTATAATGTTTAATACATGGTTTATAGTTTATTATATGATATGGCTTTGTTAATGTTTGTCATACTAATTGTGTGGTATGAACTATGGTTTAGGTGGGTCTCTAGGTTTATTTGATTTCTTGGTTTCAAATTGTCTAGTTCTTGCCCCTGATTAATCCATCCCTTCCTTCATCTGCGGATGTTTGGAACAGAAATAGGTAGCGGATTGCCTTTGGTTTGTATGTGAATAGGTACATGGCTTAAAAGCGCGTGGTATTGACAAGGGAAGCACCTTGGTTGAGAGCTCTATTGGGATTAGAAGTCTTTTAACCCCTAACCAGGATGGTATCAGAGTGGTGCATCAGAAGCGTGTATGAAGATGTAAAAGACTTGTTCCTTGGGAAAGACGATTTTAAAGTTTAGTCCTATCACACGAGATGCCAAAAAAGTCCAGTGTAGTGTCAGGGCTAGTATTCCTCTAAGATTAAAATGGTAATACTCTAATTTGGAGGAGTATACAGTTGTGTAGTAGACCGTGCTATAGTGTCATTAGCATGTAATGTAAACCCTTTTCGTGTCAAGAATATGTAGCTGTATATTTGTAGAGTTTTAAATTGTATTTCATTTTCATTGGTATTTATTATTATAGTATTTTATTGATAGTTGGTAGTAAAACTCTTATTTCGTTTTACATGGAAAAAGATTTCACATTTTATATTATGCTACAATTTCAGTTTTAAAGGCTTAAAAAAATCTACCTTAATTTCTACTATTAAGCTATTAGAGCTCGAATTTGAGTTACAGAAAAGTTGACAGTTAAGGATGTTACAGGCGAGGCTTTAATTCTTACCAAAATGGATGGAGGGGAGTTACTAGTGCTAGTTAATTCTAATGCAATCCGAAAATATTACGCCTGAAATTTAGGGCGGTAGTAGGGGTTGTACTCTTCACTTTTAATTTCCAGGATTCAGTAGGATTTGACATTTTTCTCATAAAATTTGCACTGGAATGTAAAATGTGTATTTGAATCATGACATGGAATATTGCTTAAAGAATAGGAATGGAAAGTTTTACCAAGATCCTCCAATGCACATCCTTAAGGGTTCGCGAATAAGCAATAATAAAAGAAAATAAAATAACTGTAAATAAAAAAATTGAAAAAGAAAAGTGATGATGGAAAAGGAATTAGCCCCCAAATTGATTGTTTTCCTAGGTAAACTAAAATTGGTAAATTCATGAAGTCTCATCCATTTCCTAGAAAAGAAAATAAAAAATATACTATAAAAAGAGGGAGAAGAAAAAAATATAAGACAAAAGACAGGTATCCTTGCAATAGAATCATTGAATTGAGAAAAATGAAAACATGAAATTAGAATCATTTCTTTGAGGTATTCATCTATCAGACATACATTTCTCACCTTTCCATCCTCATTTCTGCAATAAATTCAAGGGGGATCCAAGATCTCAACTATAAATGGAAGTAAACATTTTCAAAGTTTTTTGGGACAAATTTGGTATGCTCTAAATAAGTTCTGAGAGCTAAAAAGAGCTCAAGTCTGTTAGGCTGAAAACTCACAAAGGACAACCTAAGCAAAAGTTAGGACACAGAAAAAAAAAGGAATTAAAAAAGGGAAAAAGAAAAAAAAATGAGAACAAATGCTAATGTTTATTAGATTTTTGTTTAAAATCAAAATTTTATGAAATAAAGCAAACAGGATTTGAAATGATGTATGGTCATATTTCTTTATCCAAAAAGTAATAGTCATCCTTTTCTACCCTTTTGGGCCTAAAAATAAAATTTCTTTCAAATCACCATAAACAAGGATCTTCCCTAGCTAGAAATTAGCATAAAATTCGCATCAAAGCCACTGGCTTCAAGGCAATAGGAAAGGAACAAGACAAATAGAAGAAGAAAAAAAGCGAAAAAAGAAAAGAGAATAAAAAGAATGATAAAGAAGGAAAGTATGATGAATAATGAAGAAAGGTCATGACAAATAAAACATGACAAAAAAGAATATAAAGGAAAAATGAGGCCCTTAATTCGAAATTCTAAGGAAAGATCCTTGTTTCTATAACCCTTCAAACACTTATTGGGCCTTTTTATCCTTCCTTTCATAACCCTTTTTAGCCTCTGGCCACGTTACAAGCCTACTAAAGTCCATAACCGATCAAAGAATGGCTACTCAGATTTCCTTTGCTTTAATTTTAATACAAAAATAGAATCATGCTTTCGATCATCAGTGTTTGCTCAAAACAAAAGAAGAAGGAAAAAAAGAATAGAAAAGAAAGAAAGAAAGAAAATAAAAAGCTTTCACTGATGTATACCCACAAATGAATCAATGCTAACAAAAGAAAAAAGTCTCTTAAAGTGGGGCAGTTTGTATGATTATCTTCTGCTTCATAATCTACATTGAGGCAATCTTCCTTACCCTCTTTATAGTCTCTAATTCCCTTTCATAAAGGTGACCTTTTATAATTTTGCATGTGAGGAGTTATTTCTTGGATTTGTCCAGTCATTAATAACTTGATTATTTTTAGATAATAGTAGATAGAAACAACGCTCTAAGAGTTCTATTGAAACCAAGAAATATAAGCCTGTTTGCCATCCACACCAGAATAAATGAAGTTTTCCAAAAAACCCTGCTAGTAGAGGAAAACTCCTAAGGATAAGAGACATAGGGCTAAAGAGAGAGCCAAAAAAGGATCTTTCGTGTATAATCCTGCATAATCTGAATGTTATTTGGTACGTAGACCAAATGATACAATACAAGTAAAAGTTCCTAGATTCATGGAGATATAGAACAGCCTATAAGTTATCATACTTGCATATCCACCATTTGAGTCTCCAACAATTATTCCAATAATTACATATCCGATCTGACCTAGATGAATATGCAAGCAACATTTCATGCTTGTTTGGGTAATAGCAATGGATTCCCTAATATCATGCTAAGAATAGTTAGGATTTCCAGAAGAAGATGCCATTCGTTTGATGAGAAATAAAAAGGGATATCGAAAATTCGAGTGGTTGAAGCTGAAGCAGCTACTTTCGAAGTAACAAAAGAAAAGCAATGACAAGTGGGAGAGTCAGAGTCGAAAAGAGGATTGCTCACTTCTTTCTCTCATTCAAAACCATGCATGAGACTTTCATCTCGCACGGCTCCTAAGTGCTAAAAGAAAGAGGATGAGTTCTTCTTTCTTTTTTGATTACTTTCCTCGCGTATGTAAGACGAATCCTTTCTATTTTTAATTTTCAAAAGGATTACTAATCCTTAACTTTTGAGGAATCCTTCATCATGGTTGTGAATGATTGATTTTTCTCAATCTTTATGACTTGCTCCTACGAACCAAGATCGAAAACATTAAGAGTAAGACATAGAACCATCTGATTTGATTCATTCTCAATAGCCACGAGATGATCATCTTAGGGTGATCCTTTTGTGACGGATTCTCCTATTATACTGTAGTCTTGAAGGATGAGAACCAACTATGGAGCATCTACATCAAGAATTCAAGTATTATACATCATTAGTCGATCCTTTGTAGGAACTACCCGTAATAAGGAACTTGCAAAATGAATCTGTTTATAATAAAGGGATTCGTTGTTCCTGATTCTGCTTCACCTTAAATTGTTATTTGAACAAGTAAAGTTATTCTTGGACTAAGTGGGAATAGCATTTCTCTTCTGCATGTCCATGGAGTTTTGAAAAATCCAAACATCTCAGAAATAGATAAAGAGATAGGAATTTATCGAATGAACCGCACTCCTTGTATACGTCAGAGTCCATTGATGAAGGGGGCT